>JAGDYQ010000108.1:306659-316950 GCA_021962125.1 Bulinus truncatus
CCCGGGGGAGGAGAGGTGGATTGGAGGCTGTCATAACAAACAATTTTATGAGACACTTGATTCGAGTGGTCTCCCCCCCCCCCAACAAAACTACGTGTGCGTCTGTTTCTGTGTATGTAACGGTGTGTGTGTGTGTGTAAGTCATGTTCCGGATGGGAATGTCTGGAAACTCCTCCCATTCTTTCAAAACGAGGCAGGTGCCATGGAGCAGAAGGTAAACTAGAAATTTTGAATCTCAGGTGATTCATATGCGACATGTGAATCAAGGGTTCATGTTAGGCCAGATGACATGTGAATCAAGGGTTCATGTTAGGCCAGATGACATGTGAATCAAGGGTTCATGTTAGGCCAGATGAAAGAGACAAAGTGAAAACGTTCTAACACAGGCCCCAATATTGACTCTCTATATTGTATAATAGACATGGGCGGAGAATTGACTCGTGCTATGTGGGTGGACGGCGTGGGGAGGGGCATTAGGGAGCTGCTAGGGGACGGGATGTGTGTGTGTGTGTGTGTGTGTGTGCAGGGCGAGTGGTGATCTGTCTGGTGGTTTACTATATGAACTGACCATATTGGTGGACAAATTAATTTTTAGAATCCAGGGATGTTATATAATTTATTATGACTGTATTAGATATGAGATCTCTATTTACTGACCACTTCTGTGTTAGATATGAGTGTCTATCTACTGACCACTTCTGTATTAGATATGAGATGTCTATCTACTGACCACTTCTTTGTTAGATATGAGATGTCTATCTACTGACCACTTCTGTGTTAGATATGAGATGTCTATCTACTGACCACTTCTGTGTTAGATATGAGATGTCTATCTACTGACCACTTCTGTGTTAGATATGAGATGTCTATCTACTGACCACTTCTGTATTAGATATGAGATGTCTACTGATATAACTACACGGACACTTTTTATGAAGTGCTCTTTCTGATTATATCCTAGAGTGCATTGTAGCATGGAGGAACTACGGGGGTAAATGGAGTCGCTGAGTCTCAAATTGGTTGTGGTTGGGGGTGGAAAAGGGGGTGGGGGTGGGAATGGGTTGTAGCATTGATATATTTTGTTCCCTGTGATTTCTTCCTTCAGTTTTATGAATGCTTCAATCATTGATATTTTCATGTTCAATTTTTTTTCAAAATGATCTGATTTTTTTTTCTCTTCTATTTCTAAGGAGATCATTGACAGACATTTTTTTAGGACCTTTGATACATCCCGTCCCCCCGGGGCTAAACCATTTTAAGACGGGCCGCGATGAAAGTTGATGAAAGTTTGAAGATAAGTCACGCGAGTGTCTGGCACGACTGAACGAATTGATCAGAAACTACTGCCACATATTGATCTAAAGAAATCAACAAGAGAGATAGAGAGAGAGAGAGAGAGAGAGAGAGAGAGTGAGAGAGAGAGAGAGAGAGAGAAAGAGTGAGAGAGAAAGAGTGAGAGAGAGAGAGAAAGAGTGAGAGAGAGTGAGAGAGAGACAGAGAGAGAAAGAGTGAGAGAGAGAGAGTGAGAGAGAGAGAGAGAGAGAGAGAGAGAGAGAGAAAGAGAGAGAGAGAGAAAGAGTGAGAGAGAGAGAGAAAGAGTGAGAGAGAGTGAGAGAGAGACAGAGAGAGAAAGAGTGAGAGAGAGAGAGAGAGAGAGAGAGAGAGAGAGAGAGAGAGAAAGAGTGAGAGTGTCGCGTTTATTAACAACATGAAAGGGAAGTTACAGTGAAACAAAAAAAAAATTTTTTTTTTTTTAAGTCAGGAAGTTGTCTGCGCACAATGATCATAACGGACATTGATGGAACAGACGAACTTCTAGAGACAGCAACTAGACAAAAGACAGATGAAGGTTGCTACCCCCCCCCACCCACCCACCCACCACCTCTCCCAATGCTATCCATGTTTGCGGCACTTTGATTTCAAATAGAACATAAAAGAAAAATTACAAAAAAATAAAACGAAAACTATAATTTTTTGTATTGAACTGTGGCGATTAGTTGGGAAAAGTCTGAGAATTCTGAAATGCTGTGTATCAACTCTGAGAATTCTGAATTGCTGTGTACCAACTCTGTTGTCTTTGACCATCATCATATCCTGATGTCCTTAGGCCACAGGGCTGAGCACTATGTCTCAGTGGAGACAGACACGCGATGAAATGAGCACCCTGGGGCCGGGGGGGTGCGGCGAACACTTGACGTCAACATTTGATGAGATATACCCAGAGTGAGAGAGAGAAAGAGAGAGAGAGAGAGAGAGAGAGAGAGAGAGAGAGAGGAGGGAATGACTTGCGTAGGCTGGGAGAATGGACAGGCGGAAGATAGGTACTTCCGGGGTGTGTCTTACCATGAAATGAATTTGATGATAGGCACCAGACAGAGAACATGGGAAGCAGAATGGTAATGTCTGGGGCTCTGTCAGGGAGGAAATTAAAAGTCTGGACTGGACAATTATCTTTCATAGACATGTGTATATTTCATAGACATTTCTATCTTTCATAGACATTTGTATCTTTCATAGACATTTGTATATTTCATAGACATTTGTATATTTCATAGACATTTGTATATTTCATAGACATTTGTATATTTCATAGACATTTGTATCTTTCATTGACATTTTTATCTTTCATAGACATTTGTATATTTATTAGACTTTGGTATATTTCGTAGAAATTTGTATCTTTCATATCACAAATTATAGAAATAACCATCAACCCAGAAATATACATAACAATAACACTGGCCGCCGGGCGAGGTCGAGACAATATGTACTATGAGGCGTTCCGCAGGTCCTGGGTACCTATGTCATGGCGGTACGTCACATTTGTCCGCATGTTTTTTTTTTTTTTGAATATCTATATCGCGTAACGTGCCTTATTTACAGCATGTAGTTAAACTATGTATGTACAAGTGTAATAAGAAGAATGGTTTTTAGTTGCGTGAATTCGTGGCGCATTTATATAAACACGACAGCTGATAACTGAAATAGATGGGGGGAAACAACTGCGGTTAGCAATGGCAAGTAACGACAACTGTGTTATAGATCAAATTGTCGAACCTGGTCAAGGTGGCATGTCCAATACCTGTTGCTGCTGGTGTGTCTGAAGTTGAAGTCCTTCGACGCTCTCTTCTTTGTATTGCGATGTTGTTTCTTTTTGTGTCGACTCCTCACTCTATCGTCCTCTTCCGTCTACAACTTTATATCTTTACCCTTTTTAGAGCATTTTCGAAAAAAAAATGCTCTATTGTCCCCGTTTTGTCTGTCTGTCTGTCTGTCTGTCTGTCATCACCCTAGATCTCAACAACCATAAGTCATAGACCCATGATGTATATATCATTTTGTAGGTCTTGGCCTGCCATGTGTGCAGCAAAAGTTCATTTCGCGATCTGACCTCTGAGGGCCGTAAAAGGGGGCTTATAAAGTACCGTTTTTTTACTATATAAGCTATATTAACAAAGGAGCGCCCTATATCTCAGCAACCATAAGTCCTAGACCCATGATGTATATATCATTTTGTAGGTCTTGGCCTGCCATGTGTACATCAAGTTCATTTCGCGATAGGACCTCTGAGGGCCGGGCTTCAGGGCTCCGAAGGGGCTTATATATTATATATTTAGCCCCATTCTACACATTATACGTTCAATAACCCATTCATTTGGTGCGAAATACTGCAGCACGTAGTTTCACCAAGATTTATTAAGAAACTCAGCAAACGAAATAGTAAGCTTGTGTTCTGAGTTTAATTGAAAGTATCAGAGCTATGCAACAATTGACGGAGTTTTCGGACGATTAAATGACTACAATTTCGAATGTTTTCAATTATGAGTCCTATTTCAGTAACCACAAACCACTTGTAGTTAGATTTAAGAGAAAATAATTTTTTTTCAAATATAAAGAAACGTCTTTATGATATTTTTTTTACAGATATAAGCATTACACAATTGAATTTATAAACATTTCCAAAATTTACAAATATTTACTGAAAGCTAACAAACGTACTGATACATAACATGAAAATGCGCTAACACGTCCTGTGTCCAGAATGGAACAGGCTTAATTGCTTGTTTTTATTTAAATGTCCATTCTGTTATTCTCCTCTCTCTCTCTCTCTCTCTCTCTCTCTCTCTCTATCTCTCTCTCTCTCTCTCTCTCTCTCTCTCTCTCTCTCTCTCTCTCTTTCTCTCTCTCTCTCTCACTGATCGCTTCTTCTCAAATAAGTTAATTTGAAAAAAAAAAATATATATGAGACCCCACCCCCTTTTTTTCCCGCCAAAAATACCCCCCTCCTTTCTTAACCCAAACATCCTGTCGAGGGTACACCCGCATCCCCTCCACCCCCCCCCACCCCCTTCCACTTCACCCTCACAGCCGTCTGTCTCATGAACTTCTGCCTTTATACACGTGACTTTTATTTGGCATCGGCGTTTATGGAGTTTCCTTTGTTGGAAACTGACGGAATTACAGCGGCGCGTCCATCAAACCGCCCAGACCCGTCGCCCCACAACCCCCCCCCCCATTTCCACTCTGTCTCCCCCCCCCCTCCTCCCTCAACCTGTCTAAGATTCAAGGAGCCATTATTGCCGAGTGCTTAAAACAAACGACAATTGTGTTTAAATGGATACGTAAATGTCAGCTGTGGCTCAAAGTGGAGCGAAGTGCGGCTCATCGTAAAGCTTTCTGTGGCTCCAAATCATTCTTCTTTTCTCTCCGATAAATCCTGAGCCATCGATACAGGAGCGGCTCTTTTAAGGCAGAGCCGTGGCTATCTATTGTGGCGCCCTGTGAGAATTACATGTGTTGGCGCCCTCCTCCCCAATCTGAAAGGTACAAAAGAAAAACATTCAACGCCGCTCTCTTGGCGCCCCTCCCTAGTTCGGCGCCCTGTGCGGCCGGACAACCCACAGTACCCGCACTACGCCACTACTTCAAAGTATATGCTGTTATTTTACTACCGAAGTGCAGCTCTCATTAGCACCATGCGCCACAACTCCTGTCTAACAATTAGTTCCCCTAGCCGCCTTTGATGAAATGTAGAATTCATGTTTTTTTTTGCTGCTGTATCTGAAGTTGAGGTTGTCTATGGGCATGCCTTGTCACTTTAGAAATGTATTTCATTGTCTTTGTTTTCCAGTAACAAAAGGGCACATACACTGTTAATGGACAAAAAAATATCAGAGGGGGCCCCAGTAATCTGAAATTGTCAGAATGGGTCCCAGTTGTCCTAGATTGTCAGAGGGGCACCACTTGTCTGAAATTGTCAGAGGGGGCACCAGATTATGAGATTGTCAGATGGGGGCCCCAATGGTCTGATATTGTCAGAGGGGCACCACTTGTCTGAAATTGTCAGAGGGGGCCCCAGATAATGAGATTGTCAGATGGGGTCCCAATGGTCTGATATTGTCAGAGGGGGCCCCAGATTATGAGATTGTCAGATGGGGCCCCAGTGATCTGATATTGTCAGAGAGAGCCCCAGTTGTGTGAGATTTCAGAGGGGCCTCAGTTGTCTGAGATTGTCAGGGAGGGGATACCAAATATTCAAATAGTGTCCCTGAACCAGCAGTTATTTGCAAATCCCTTTTGTTTTCACACACCTCGATGCGTTTACCGTCCCCACCGTTCTGACAAAAACAAACGTTATTTGCTAGCGGGCAATATCAATACAAAAAACCGTTATTTCCTAGCGGGCAAGACCGATACAAAAAACCGTTATTTCCCAGCGGGCATGACCGATAAAAAAAAAACCGTTATTTGCCAGCGGGCAAGACCAATGCTACTTTAGTAAATTTAGATACACGAAAAGGAGGGAGGGGGGTGGGGGTGAGAGGGGGGTGGGGGGTGGGTAGATCAACGTGTAGGTCAAACCACGTGTCAGACACAAGACAGACAGGTATATTTTTCAACACAGATGCTTCGCCCCAGGGCAGAACATAAATAAAACTTCTTCACCCCCGTTTCGCCCACTGCGGACGTTCTTTAACAGTCAGGTCAAAATGGATCTCATCCACTGACGTCCAAGGGTCCCCAAACCGTTTTATGCGCGAACTAATAAAAACTGAATGTAGAAACATGGTTTTAAGCAAAATCGTGCGACTCCATTACATCAGATTGTCGTCTCTCTCTGTGTGTGTGTGTGTTGTGCCGCACAGCACGTAAACGTTTCTCCGAGGCCGCGGTGACTTTTGCACCGAGAAAACGAGAATTGGGGTCAAAGTTCATCGTTCGGTAATTCACAGACTTTTGGCACGAAGTTCAATTTGGTCAGATCATAGATGTTAATTTCAAACTTTTTATCAGATCGCTCTGACCCGAGATCTCTAATCCCCCCCTCAGAATAGCAGATTGTATGGACAGGCAAACTAAGCGATCGAATAGTCCCTCCCCCCCTCCCTCTTTCCCACTGATAAAGTTCCACCTTTCGGTTTCATAACTTTAATTTGATTGTGTGGAATGAGGGCCCCAAATCATTTTTTTTTCGTCTAAGGCCCCCTAATATCTATGGAAGTCTCTGCCTATTGCCGCAAAAGTCTTAAGGACGGCTCTGTTGGGCCAAATCCACCCCCCTTCCCCAAAACTCTCGCATCCTCTACACCTCAATCTGATTCAACTACGTCGCCTGATGTTATGCCACAAAGAGTGAGAACTTTTTAAAACACATGCACCCGCTGATGCCTTATAAAAACCACCCATAATAGAACTTGCTTTTTTTTTTAAAAAAAGAAAGGTAATTCATTCACATAGACATGCACCGGTTTTATAAGTGCGTGGTCTAAATATACCCCTTGCGCGTGCCAGCTCACGTGATTAAAGCTGTCTGCCCGCACGTGCCCAATCAACGAGGAAGAATGGGATGTCCAGAAAGAAAGATTTTTCTTTCTTTTTACCCACGGTAACGTTTTCTTTCTATCGCCAGCAAGTAAGAGGACGAGGAAAATTAAAAGGTTTCACCGGGTTCCATCATTATTTACTTTCTTTTTAAATTCACAAAAGAATTCAAACTTTCATCACGATGTCAGACATCATTATTATTTTCTTCCATTTTTTTTTTTTTGAGAGCCCCTGACAAATGAAGCCTTAGATGTAACAGATACGGAGCGTGGGTGAGAGGGTTGGGGGAAGGGCGGGGCTGTCAAGTGATGAAAGCAAAAAAAGTATCTACATTACGGAGATGGTGTGCGCACTAGGGGGGGGGGGTGGAAGGGGGAGGGAGGGGGTAAACCGTTAAAGAATGACCACAAAATGGCAAGGCCCGCTGTGACGTCGTAGTGGTTCACTGCTTGAGGCGGAAAAGGAGTTGAAGAAAAAAGAAAAAAAAAAGAGGCTGCGGAGTAGGGAGGGAGGGTGGGTGGTGGGGGGGTGGGCGGAGTGGCGGACTGAGTGAGGAGTTGAGCGATGGGTTGTGGTGGGCGTAAAGATGGCGGCATCTGTTTATTGTCCACGGCGTATGAGTGTGCCGAGACGGTCAATGACGTCATTACAGAAGAGATCAATTGTTTTACATCACATAAAGGCGGTAAGTAAAGATGGATAATGATTGTAGCGATGATGTTCTGAGGATGGGGTATCCACAGGTATCCATCGTAATCCATGGATACGGCTTCTGTCAAAAGTGATTTTTAAGGATATATATATCCATGGATACGGCTTCTGTCAAAAGTGTTTTAAAGATGGATGAAGTCTTCTTTGTTCTTTGGGTCACGAAGTTGTGTGTGTGGGGTGGTGGGGGGTGGTGGGGTGGAGTTTCACTCGTCAGGCCGTTATATTTTTATTCTTTATTACACACCTGTAATTATATCACACACATGTAATTATATTACACACCTGTAATCATATTACACACCTGTAATTATATCACACACATGTAATTATATTACACACCTGTAATCATATTACACACCTGTAATTATATTGCACACATGTAATTATATTACACACCTGTAATCATATTACACACCTGTAATCATATTACACACATGTAATCATATTACACACATGTAATTATATTACACACCTGAAATTCATAGTACACACATGTAATTATATTGAACACCTGTAGTCATATTACACACCTGTAATTATATTACACACCTGAAATCATATTACACACCTGAAATCATATTACACACCTGTAATCTTATTACACACCTGTAATTATATTTCACACCTGAAGTTATATTACACACCTGTTTTTATATTACACATATTACACTTTTCCTCTCTCTCTCTCGACGTAGACACTACTGCGACATGAAAGGGAGAAGGTGTGGACCACTGCTGCCATTTAATCTTGGGGGGGGGGGGGAGGGGGCGCACTTGCCACTCCACCACCAACAGAACACCCTCAGACCAATCAAACACACACAATCATTAATCAGTGAGTGGTGTAAAACAGTGCACTTGTACCCCTAAGGACCCCATGGCATGTGTGTGGGGTCCCATCTTCTTGCTGGGGCCCGAGTAAAGCCAGGGAGTGAGGGAGTGAGCTGGGTCCAAGTGTAAAAGTGTTTAAGATTATCTCAGAAGACAATCAACAATTTTACTGTTTTAATGTTTTACTTTTTACTTTTACCGTTTTACTTTTTACTGTTTTACTGGTTTTTTTTTTTACTTTTACTGTTTTACTTTTTACTGTTTTACTTTTTACCGTTTTACTTTTTACTGTTTTAATGGGTTTTTTTTTTTACTTTTTACTGTTTTACTTTTTACTGTTTTACTTTTTACTGTTTTAATGGTTTATTATTATTTTTTACTTTTTATTGTTTTACTTTTTACTGTTTTACTTTTTACTGTCTTACTGTTTTATCTGTGTCAAATCAAACACATGTCGAGTATTTCACTGCTATCAATGACAAGAATGTACCGCTCAGTATTAGCTTTATAAAACAAAAGAACAACTCCATCATGTGCCGTGGGTTGCGGGCTACACAAGGAATTTCAAAATTTTAAAACAACTTCATCTGGAAAGAAAATTTACTCGTAGAACCAGGTACACCAATCATGAGTCACCGTTTTATGATTTACTTTTTTTTGTTGTAAATAAACAAAAGCTTGAGAATTATATTCCCCCAACCATACACCTTTTCCCAAATTCATCAGATAAGGCGTTGTTCGTACAACTTTCTACACTGGCAGTTTAAGGGAGGTGGAGTGAGATGACGAGGAGGGGAGGGAAGAGAGAGATTTGGTTGGGGGGGGGAGAGACTGACATAAACCAGACCGTAGACCAGTTATGTTTTTTTTTAAAATTAGGTCAAACATAAATACCAGATAATTATCTACCTTGAAAAAAATTGTGTAAACAGATTCCTAAAATGACCTACTTAAAACACAAGAGTTACCCCACCTCGTCCACCCCCCCCCCTTTTTTCAAACTCTTTTACAATTTTCTGTCACCCTCGTAGTGCCTAGCTTGCCGGATAACTTTTTGTGAGTACAATGACGGATTTAAAAACAAAAAAAAAAACAAAATAAGACTAATGCTGCTTTCGGAAGCTGAACAAAATATAAATCTCTTGAACAAAGAACATTCAGCTAACTTAGACACAGAAACTGTGACACACAGATACACAAACACACACATACATAAACACACATGCCCGCGCTCATGGGCAAAGTTTCACTCACTCAGACAGCAGGTACAGTATCAATCATCTCGGTTGTTACCTTGACCTCATTGCGAACTTTCACCCAAAAGGTAGCCGTTTGAAACGGAGTTTTGATAATTGTATATTCTATTCTATTCTATTCTATGTTATTATATAGCTGTACCCTGCAAAACATTTGCATATAGTTATATCCCCTTAGGCTTGATCGGCAGGCTAGGTTATTTTTTTGGTTTCGGGCAGATCCGATTTTTTCATGGATTGTATTTTAAACTGGAATACTAGTTGTATTCATTCTTTACATTCGATTTAACGGCAGCGCCCAAATCGCGTTAATATATTATATTCGATAACAGTATATGTCTTATCAATTCAGCCAGTTAGCCAACCGAATCTCCCAATGTCTCTGACCAAAAAATCTCTATAGTCTTTATCTCCGAAATAAGTATCAGATTAGATTGATAGAATGATCAATACCACGTGACGAAATGGGTAAAGCCATCTCACCGCTTGCAATTGCACAGGGGTGGGTGGGCAAAACTTTATTCATCGTGGGCAGCAATGGGGGTCTTAAATTTGATAGAAGAGCCGGACCCATAGCGGATAGGTGGAATGTAGTGCTATGTTTGTCAAATGCACATTACATGAAATGCACGGGATGAATCAAACATCTAATCTGGTCGTACGTGGCC
>JAGDYQ010000108.1:317450-341234 GCA_021962125.1 Bulinus truncatus
GGGTCAAGATGTCAATACAGACTATAGTTGGAGGGTCAAGATGTCAATACAGACTTTAGTTGGAGGATCAAGATGTCAATACAGACTTTTTAGTTGGGAGGTCAAGATTTCACTAAAGCCTTAATTTGGAGACAAAGATTTTAAAATGTAAAATACAGTACTGTTGTTTTTTTTTTTTTTTAAACATGTAATAAAACAAAAAAAAAAATTTTTTTTAGTTTAAACTCAACAGGTTATAATGACTTAACTGAGGTGAACAAGCCTGCTAGTCTGTACTGAACTGTGTTTCAATTGATTAGGTCACCAGGTTCAACCTAACCAGGCGTTGTGTGTTTACCGACCAGGCCAATTAGTACTTACTGACCAGGTCAATTAGTCTGTGGTACTGGCCAAGTTCGGTTGACACTCTGGACGACGCTTTGTCTAAATTACATCGCAACATTCCGGACATTGTTGACCGTAACACTTTTTGTTAAGTAACGATCAGGAACTTTTGATTCACCAGCTGTGCTGTAAAAAAACTGGACTTCAGAGTTGGGTCAACGCACCCCCCCCCCGCCCACCCCCTTCCCCGTAGTGTAACTGTTCAAGCTGATCATGGTCAGCGCGTGAAATACTTTTTGTAGTCTCATACCCACTGCGCAGCGAACAAAATGTCCAAGTATTCATTGTATTCACATTTCTTTTGTGTTTGTTGACAATTAACATTGGAGACTTTGAATATCCCGGTTACAAACTGTCTGACGGCACCGTCTCTGTCAAATTGGGAGGGAAGGATGCCTTCCGTTGTCATAATGTTTCAGGGGCCCCCTGAAGTCCTGACTGCGGCCATGACACATATTCTCAACAAAATCGTCCACGGCAAACCGGAAATACAGAGCTGAAAGAATTTTCAAAAAAAAAAAGTGCATAAGTTAAAATGAAAACGGTTCTAGCATGTGATGTTCCACCGGATGTGTCATTCGCCTACACACAGCCACTACGGGGGGAGGTGGCACCAGAACCACCTGGACTAATTGGATGTGGTGCTGGGGTTTCTCCCTTTTTTGTTTTATTTTTGTTTTCGTCCGTTTATCCTTTCCTGTGTCGTTTATACACACACACACACACACACACAAACAAACGAACACACAAAACAGAAGGACGTTGGAACAGAAACCACAAATGTCACATCTTTAGTGACATTTCAGCTGGATTCTTGCACTGGACTACCTTGGGGAACAATTCCCCCTGCGTTCTCCCCTGGGACATCTTGCCCATTGACGAGACGTGTCATTTGGTCAACATTAGAAAATGATTGTCAGTCCACTGTCAATGACGTAAGATGTTTGATCTGCCTGTGTAAAATACAACAAATTAAGTCACGTGAGGTAGGTTTAAGGGGGTGCGCGCGTTTTTAGCCAATCGACCGGGAAGATGAAACTGAGGCTCATTTGCATATCTCACGTTGAACTTATTGCAGCTGGGGGGGGGGGGTAGATGAACATTTTAGTTCAATCCTTTTAAAAAATATTGGATCGAAAAGAAATTGTACATATTATAGATTTTCATCCGTGACTATAGAATTTGAATTTTAAATTTTGTGCCCCAACCTCTTGACTTGCGCCCCCTTCCACCACCTCCACCCCCCACCACCACCACCTCATTCATTTATTTCCTTTTACCTTTGGACCTCACTGAAGAACACACACACACACTTCAATAAACGTTTTTAGTTTCGTACATCTTTATGTCCCCCTCCCTTTCGTTTGCATTGTGTTTTTTCGTCCATGAATGAATTGTATATGCTGTCACAGATTGGCGTGTCAATTGTCTTTTCAAGGAAAAGATAACTGCCTTTTTTTTAATTATCTTACGTTCATTATTAGATTATCGAACCTGTGTGTGTTTTTTTTTTAATGGTATTATGGGAGAGGGTATAATCGTTTGGGGGGGGAGTAAAGCTTTGAGATGACGAGTGAGGAGGAAATGGGGTGTGTGTTTATCAAGGGCTAGAACATTTACGTTGCCTTTAAAAACAATGATAATAGTTAAAACAGCCAGAGTTGTGCACAGCTTTAACGAAAAACAAAATATATTTAAGAGTAGACATGTTTGTTTCTATAGCTACAAGAATGTTTTCAAGTTGGCAGGAACTAAGGGGGAGGGGCGGCAGTACTTTCCAGATGAAGGAAAATCAAAATATCTGGTGTGTTTGGTCATGTTGACGGTGCTGGTGGTTTTAAGGGGTGGGTAGGGAGGGAGGGGGATTCTATTGACCCTCATGATACATTGCACTCAGTGCACTGGAGACAGTACTGTGCATCTGACATAGGTATCGCTCGCGATATAACGAATAGTGTCAAGCCAACTACTTCCAGTACAACTAATTTGTTCAGTGTTCTATCGCTTCATTCAACAAAAATATAGAACTTTGTTCATTCAGAATTTGCTGGAAAAGATTTTTTTTTCCCCGCATTTCTTCGAACAATTTTCTTTTTTCGCTCGCTCATCGAATTCCAACTAAAGACACGCCCACTTCCCCCTCCCCTTTTAAACTCCATACACAATCTTCGAGGCGAACACTGTATTCGTTCATTGACTCTAAAAAAACAAACTCGATTCAGTTTGATAAATAGGTCGACTTAATTACGATGCCGATATTTAGGTGCATTTAAGCATCTGATGGTAAGTGCATTTAAGCATCTGATGGTAGGTGCATTTAAGCATCTGATGGTAGGTGCATTTAAGCATCTGATGGTAGGTGCATTTAAGCATCTGATGGTGTGGGGGGGGGGGTAAACACAGTCAAAGAAAATAATCGCCGATGCGACTCTGGTTGCAAGGGCGGAAGGGGGGGTGGGGGCTGGTGGAAGCAGATCGTTAAGCTTTACGCTGCCTTCTCACTTCCCCACCTCACCGCTCGTAATCTCTTTTTTTTTTTGGAACCAATACTTTGCTGAATTAAGAACATCAAAGAGCGTGAATTGAAAAATGACCTACCATAAGTCAATGGTACCTTAATTTTTTGTGTGTCAAACTATAAAAGCAGCACCACAACATATTGACTTCAGCCCAGTCAACCCCTCCCCCCCCCCACGAAAGATTATTCATGTTTAAAAAAAGAAATATAATGAGTCTATTCTAAATGTGGTCATTTCTTAGTATGTAAAGATTGAGTCGTCCACACGAGTGAGCTTTTTTAAAAAAAAACCTACTTTTAATTTCAACCAAACTTAATCCTTTTTTTTTTTTATTTATGGATCTTTTTGTTCCAACTTCTTTTCAACCTTGTCAACCCCTCTCTCCCCCCCACCCCCCACCCGACACGCCCATTCAAACACTTAAAAACTTTGAAATTAAGTTGAATGTATATGTTTTAATCATTCAATTTGGAGTCGTAGATATTTCGAGTGATTTCCCTTAATGGGACACGGGTGACTTCCCTTGAATTCCCAGTCAATGTGGAAAAAAATAATAGTTTTTTTCTCCCTTCTTCCATACTAACCTAGCTACACACAAAAAAAAAACATAGAGGGCGCTACTGTTGGCGAATATTGGCGCCCCCTGCCTAATAAGAGCGTCTGTTTTAAGATGGTTGATGAACAAAAGAATTCTATTGGTCCGTAGATCGCCGAAGAATTTTCTGTATTCTTGTATTTTTTTTTTTATTTTAAAGATATAAAGATAAAATGAAATTATGGGAAATTGGGGGAATGGGGTGTGTTTAGATTTGGAGAATAATAAAGTCTGGGTGGGGGACCGGGGGTGGGGTGTTGGGGAGGGTAGGAGGTATGTTTAATGTGGACTTAAGCTAAATGGTTTCATCTAGTCAATGGTTCATGGACTATATGTGTTTTGTTTGTGGTTAACGCGGTGCGACCCAGTTTGTGGTCTCATTTTGTGGTTCGCTTTGTGGTCGTTTTTTTGTTTTTTTTCTATCTCTCATTGTTACATTCTGCGGTCTGCGACCGGGAGTCGATTTCTCCGACAATCTATCTATTTCATCTATCCACCAATCTATCTACGTCATAAATCCAACAATCTATGCCATCTAACCCACCAATCTATCTACGTCATAAATCCGACAATCTATCTATGTCATCTAATCCACCAATTTATCTCTATCATAAATCTGACAATCTATATATGCCATCTATCCACCCATACAACAAAAATGGGCTAATAATCTATCCTCAATAATATATCAAATATCTTTGAAAAAAAAAATTTAAAAAATTGCTTCTGTCATCTATCCAACAATGATCAATTCATTTCTGACATCTATCCAACAATGATCAATCTATCTCTGACATCTATCCAACAATGATCACCTCTATCTCTGACATCTATCCAACAATAATCCATCCATCTCCGTCATTGTGTTTCCAGCCACCTGTCGTTCATGTGTTTCAACAGTCAGACTCAAGTTCCTAACTCCCAGCCCAAAATTATATTTGCTTCCTTGACCTTAATCCATTTCCCAAATCCTGCTTGTAAATGGTTTGAGTGCACGCCTTCACCCTCCCCCTCCCCCTCTTGACCTGTTTGTTGAACCCCCACCCTACCCCCATCGCCAACATATTCAACCAACACCCCTGCGTAATGTCGTGGTGCCGCTAGATGGTAATCTGTGTCTACCCATAATATTGACCAGCGCACTTCAACCACCTCGTTCGCGCGCACACGCGCACACACAATGGTCAAATGGTCTCTCTCCTTCCCTCTCTCTCTCCCTCTCTCTCTCTCTCTCTTTCTCTCACTCTCTCTATCTCTCCCTCTTTCTCTCTCTCTCCCTCTCTCTCTCCTTCCCTCTCTCTCTCCCTCTCTTTCTCTATCTCCCTCTCTTTCTCTATCTCCCTCTCCCTCTCTCTCTCCCTCTCTATCGCTCTCTCTCCCTCCCCCTCTCTCTCTCTCTCTCTCTCTCTCTCTCACACACACACACACACATAACATACTTTTTCTTTCTCTCCAATCCTTAGGAGCTCATTCTGTTGTCCCCAAAAAAATAAACTAATACAAATCTCAATACGTTTGTTATTAAGATATAGAAAAATAGATAGTCTGACAGACGAACGGACTGACAGAGAGACAGACTACTAGCATTTTCAATACTCTAGTTTGATTTACTACGGACAGAACAACTCCTTCCCCTCCACCTTAATCTCCTTCCATTATCATTCAATTTTTCATAGAACCACACCAGCAGGTAGTACAATATCTGATTGTGTGCACCAAATACCGATAGTAATCTACACGCCGTGCGCAATAATAACCTACTCTGTGATACACAAATAGTTAAACAAAAGAAATAGTACACCCCCCCTCCGCCCCTACCAGACTCACTCTGTCGGTGTTTATTTAGTACATAGTAAACTACAAAGGCATTTTTTTTTCTTCTGTGCAGATAAATCTCCGACAGTCGTACAAAGTGAATGAATTTCATTGGTCGAAACTCACGCTCTGATAACCCCGTCACGCATACCTATAAAAAAATAAATGTATCATGACATGACTGATGGTACGACTGATGGTACGACTGATGATATGACTGATAAAATGACTGATGATATGACTGATGGTACGACTGATGGTACGACTGATGATATGACTGAGGGTATGACTGATGATATGACTGATAAAATGACTGATAATATGACTGATAATGTGACTGATGATATAACTGAGGGTATGACTGATTATATGACTGTTGATGTGACTGTTGATGTGGCTGAATGTATGGCTGATAAAACTACTGGTAATATGACTGAGGGTATGACTGATTATATGACTGATGATGTGACTGAGGGTATGACTGATTATATGACTGATGATGTGAATGATGATATGACGACTGATGAAATGACTGATGATATAGCTGAGGCTATGACTGGTGATGTTGCTGATAAAATGACTGATGATATGACGGATAAAATGACTGATATAAGTCCAATAAAATGGGAAGCTACAAGAAATGTGAATTCACGCCTGAAACCAAGTGTGGTAAATATTTGTGTGTGTGTGTATGTGCGTGTGTGTATGTGCATGTGTGTGTGCTCTGCTGTGCGGTGTTATTGTTTATTTCTCAGCTATGAATATGAATTGTGGGAAAATTTAAAGAAAGGAGCGGGGCGGGGCGAGATCAAGTCCCAGGTACGGGCCAATTCAAAAGAGGCCCTAAGAAACCTTAAAGACACCTTAAAGACACCCCGATCTGACTGGATAATATCTATAAAAGACGATTTTTGTTTTGCCGACCCGCTTCGAGATTGTTATCTAACAATATGTTCACACATCGCTGTACGGCGACCTGAAAAAATTAGCGTCTCTGTCAGGTTTCTCTGTGTGTGTGTCTCTGTGTGTGTGTGTAATGTTATGTATGAGTGTGTGTGTGTCTGAGTGTGTCTTTCTGTCTCTACACGAGCGTCTTATGGTCCCTGCTGTCAGAAACAATAATATTTATCATCGATTGTACGCTACACTGTATAAACACTTGTAATAACAAGGGGAAGTAAATGCGTGCAATTTGACCCGCGTAGAAAGCCATGTCACAGAGTAACCTCCCTCACTTGAAAATAAAAGTGTTATTGTTGATCACATGACCATATATATATTTATTTATTTATTTATTTTGCGCGCATCTCATAAAGCCCCCCCCCCCCACGACCCCACCTCCCAAAACCTAAGACAACTCTGTGATCTTCTGAAATGATTACATATTTGAACTGAATGATTCGTATGATGTCGTTCTTTGTCATTGTTTTGATACTGATACACTTTGTTGATCACGTGGTGGTGCCTCGTTGATAAACAATGGGGCTGTCCATTATTTATGTCAAAAAATATTTGGCGATTTTTACCTCCCCCCCTTCCCCCTTGTCAACAAATTGTCAAACTTCCAGAGACCCCCCCCCCCATAAAATTACGTCAACATTTGATTAACCCCCCCCCCCCTTATAAAGGTGGCTTCCAAAATGTAGCTAGTTTAATTAAAATACCGAATGTTAAGCGAGTATGTAACACAGGACTACAAACGCTGCTTAATTTTCCTATTTATTAAGTAATCATTTTAAATTAAAAAAAAAGTAACATTGTTGACGTCAACTTTTCTTGACCTCCCCCCCTCCCCCTTGTCAAAAATTTTCTGACCCCCTCCCCCCTATTTTGGTGACGTAATTAATGGACAGCCCCAATGATATCAACAACGATAATAAATGTATAGTTGGCAGACGACAGAAAAATTCTCCCGTCCATTTTTCTTTCTTTCTATCCCATATTTATTATTTTTTTTTAATCTTTCACTTTTTTAAAAAAAAATTATTTTTGAATCAAGTCCATTATGTTGTTGTTGTTGTTGTTGTTCTTGTTGTTGTTGTTGTAGGGTTTGTTGACAGTTTTTTTTTTGTACTGAAAAGGGGGGAGGAGGGGGCCGCTGTATCAGTGAGAAGAGGCCCCCAGGCGGTCTGTGTTTATGTCCGTGTTTGTGTTTGTTCGTGTCTGTAATTTGACGTGTAACGAGGTCATGATGGATTGACCTCAATCCACCCCCCCTATACAATTGTAACATGTAACATGTAACAATGATGATTTTACTTTCAATCGAGACCTGGCTGGCGCCCTGGCACCACCGCCCCGTCCTTTCCCTCCTCCCAACAATGGCGGTAGCACCCTGTGATCACAAGGCTATCCAGCAGAGGTGACCGCGTCTACCCCGGATACAAACACGCCCCCCCCCCAATATTTAAAAATGACATAATGAATACGTGCAGCAGATAATTATCTGTTACATTATCTGTTAGATGTATTGAAGCACTGAGTCTGTCGCATGGAATCTGCCCCCCACCCCACCCCCCCACCACCCCAAATCCACCCCAGGTGACAATATTGGTGTATTATTTTGTTTGGTGCAATAACAGTTTGATCAGGTCGTTCCATCCTCAGCGGGGAACATTCTACGCGGGGAACATTGACAGCGGGGAACATTCACAGCGGGGGAACATTGACAGCTGGGAACATTCATAGCTGGGGAACATTCACAAAGCGGGGAACATTCACAGCTGGGAACGTTCAGCAGCGGGGAACATTTACAGCGTGGAACATTCAGCGCGGGGATCTATGTTTTATAACATGATGACAGGAAGTAGTTCATAAGGAAGGCGGAAAAAAATGACAAAACTTTAGTTGTTTGTTTGTTGATAGATGGAGGGGGGGTGTGTGCTTTGATGTGGCATTGACACAGACGGACGATGCAATAAATATTGACACAGATTTAACTCTGAAATAAACATTGACGGGATGCCAGCATCGGTGAGGCTGACATTTAACGGTGACATTTAACGGTGACATTGACAGCGGCACTGGCATTGCCATTTTTAAAATTTTGGACATTTGACATTTATATATTGACATTAGACTTTGGCGCTGACCGTGACGACTGTCTTCGTATTGGGCGCTGGCATTGATGGTAGCTGGTAACTGGTAGATGGTAGATGGTAGCTGGTAGATGGTAGCTGGTTGATGGTAGCTGGCAGATGGTAGATGGTAGATGGTAGCTGGTAGATGATAAATGTAGCTGGTAGATGGTAGATGGTAGCTGGTAGATGGTAGCTGGTAGATGGTAGCTGGTAGATGGTAGCTGGTAGATGGTAGCTGCTAGATGTAGCTGGTATGCCCCAAGTGTATCAATAACAATAATATTATTAATTCAACTAAATGAACTACTTTTATTCTAGGTATGCTAAACAAAGTATATTTTAATGTTTACTTTGTCATAATTTCCTATCACGTAAAAAAGTTCACTTACAATTTAAATTCAGTGATTTATTTTTTGTTTATATTTTTTCTGTTTTCAGAAAATGAAAGATGCGATGTCGGGCGACAACCAAAGGTAATCTAGTTATCGTTTACGTCCCTTTAATCGCCCGAAGTCCGTAAAGAAAAGAGCACCTTACCTGCGGGCCGCTTCTCGATTGGCCAACTGCGCTAATCACGTGACCGCACTTTCTGTCCACTGCCCGTTGCCATGGGCGACCAAGGGGACTGTATTATTTCTCTCGTCGACCGTGGAGCGGCGATCATTAGCCCGAGGTGATGTCATCCACACCCAGGACCGAACGAGTGATCGACTTGCCAGATTTACAAAGAACTGTTCACAACTAAAGAAAAACTAGTTCACGATAGCTGATCTATTTTTTCTTCAAATATTTTTATTGAAAGCTGTAAATAGAGCAAATAATTATTTGTTTTTTTGTTTAAAATGAGTTGCAGATTTATTACGGACCATCAACACCAGTATTATTATAACTTACAACGATCATATTAAATTGATATATAAATGTGTTCATTTGAAAACTGTTGACTGATCGCTCAGTTTTTTTTTTCGGATATCAAAAAGTTCAGTCTTCTGGTTATGACGTACGTTCACCGCTTGAGAAAATGAGATACAACACTTCATTTATGTTGAAGTTCATCTATGTCGCGGCGTTCATCGCTCAACCAATCGTCTCTAAGATAAGGACGTACTCAACCAATCGGTGAAGGGCAGTCGGATGGGCCGGTCGACCCGGAAGAAGAAAATGCGGATTATCGATTCGTCAGTTATCAAAGTAAGTTCATCCTGTCAAGCGTGTCTTGGTTTGTTGGTTTGTCTGTGTGTGTGTGTGTCTGTCTGTGTGTGTGTTTTTTAAAAATTTGTGCTTATTGTCCATTCTTATGTATATCCGAAAATCACCTTTCAAATTTCTTTTCATCAAGTATAATATGTCTATTATATCTCTTATACTTATAAGACGTATTTGTTGTCTGTCTGTCTGTTCCCTTATAACTCAAGATCCAGACAAACAAATAACGTGAAATTTGTTACACATACACATAATTACATGGGGAAGGTTATAGGACAGGTTTCGTTTCATCTCGATGGGTATTTTAATTGTAATTAATTTTTTTTTATTTTAGTATTTTACTATATTTAAGTAATCTCGACGACGCCATAAATAAAATTCCTCTGTGACGTCATTTCCCGATGATCGAATAGAACTTGCGCGCTGGTGCTGTATTGTAGCCTTTGTAATGGCAAAGAATTGTTGTTTTTTCATGCTCTCTGATTTGGTGTACAGTTTGAGGAAGGTAAAGGAATGAAGAAGGATTTTAGAAGAAGTGTGAAGCCATAATAATAAGTATGTATATATATATATATATATATATATATATATATATATATATATATATATATATAGAGAGAGAGAGAGAGAGTGAGGTTTGAGAGAGAGAGATAAGGGAGAGAGAGAGGGGGCAGAGGGGATAGAGAGAGGAAAGGAGGGTAGGAGGGAGGGAGGGGGAGAGGGAGGGAGGGGGATGGACAGGGGGGAGAAAAGGAGGGGGAGCAGGGGGAGAGGGAGAGAGAAAAGAAGGGAGGGAGAGAGGGTTATGGAGGGAGAGAGAGGGGGAGGGAGGGAGAGAGAGGGTGGGAGAGAGAGGGAGGGGGAGAGAGATAAAGAGTGAGTGAGGGGGGCAGGGAGGAGAGAGATAAAGAGGGAGGGGGGCAGGGAGGGAGAGAGAGGGGGAGGGAGAGAGAGAGGTGGAAAGGGGAGGTAGTGGAAAGAGGAGGGAGAGAGGGGGTTAGTGAGGGAGAGAGGGGGAGGGAAGGGAGAGAGGGAGAGAGGGATGTGGGAGAAACGGGAGGAAGAGATAAAGAGAAAGAGGGGGCAGGGAGGGAGAGAGAGGGAAGGGAGGAGGGTGGACGGGGGGAGAGAAGGAGGGGGATAGGGGCGAGAGGGATGGGAGAGGGACGGGAGAGAGACGGGAGAGAGGGAGGGAGAGGGAGGGAGGGGGAAAGGGAGAGAGGGGGAGGGAGTGGAGAGAGAGAAGAAGGAGAGAGGGGCAGTAGGAGAAAATAGAAGGTAAACAGAAAACCTTATTTTAAACCCGGTACTTGCAACTATTTATATATATATATATATATATATATATATATATATATATATATATATATATATATATATTATTTACCAATTAATCTATCTATATAACAATCTATTTATCAAATCTTTCTTTATATATTCTGTCTGTCAACTTAGCCGTAGATCGATTTGTCTAAATATCTTTTTTGTATCTATCTATGTGTCTGTCTTTTTTGTCAATCTATTTATTTGTAGTCCCTCCATGTATCGACCTACATACCTCCTTGAACCACTTGTCTGACTGTCAGTCTGTCTGACATAAAGTATATATCTCAATAAATATTTTCTCATGTCTATCTTGTTATATATATACATTACTAATGAAACTAAATGAACTATATATATATATTTAACAATCCATTTATCTAAAAAACCATCCATCAATCTGTCTATCTATCTATTTATATATCTATATATCCATCTCTGAATTCATCTTTCATTATTTCACAAAGTAGTTTTCAATCCTAAGAACCTCACGATAACTCTATTACACTGACTCCATTACACTGACTCCACCTCTATTATACTGAGACATTGAGTCCAGTACATTGAGTTCAGTACATTGAGTCCAGGACATTGAGTCCAGTACATTGAGTCCAGTACATTGAGTCCAGTACATTGAGTCCATGACATTGACTCCAGTACATTGCGTCTAGTACATTGCGTCTAGCTTCAAAGCTGGGTGGAGATCAATTCATGTTGTATAATAATAAAAATAATTGTTTCCACTCCTCGGCATCCGTGTGTAATACTTCCTTGACAACTGCAAGTTCCAATGTATTGATTACGATCATCAAGTGTGACATGACAGAGTGTGACATGACAGAGTGTGACATGACAGAGTGTGACATGACAAAAGTGTGACACGACAGAGTGTGACATGACAAAAGTGTGACACGACAGAGTGTGACATGACAAAAGTGTGACACGACAGAGTGTGACAGTTAGATTAGCACCACTGGGGCCCCAGTACACCCCAATCAACTTCAGGTTGAGGTAAGGGGGGAAGTGATCAACGAGCTAGAGGCGTTGCATGGTGGGAGAGGATGGCACAGCACGTACTCCAATGCCCCCCCAGACATTTTTTTGTGTGCATGAAACGTTGTGCCAAATTATTATTTCTTATGTCACGTGTTAGCAACCTGCATCCATGAAGAAATGTGACTAGCTTTCAACGTAAGAGTGGGCGGGGTGTGGATGCCATCCATGGATTCATTCAACGCCATCCATCCACATCCCAGCCCGTATCCAAAAAAATCATTACTGGAAGGGATCCTGTAGTGTAATGGGAAGTGACGTAACAATGTGAGTGTTAAATGTCAAGGTTCCCCCACCCCCTCCCTCCTAACTCTATCCCACCCATTCACCTCCTCCCTCCCATTTCCCCCAAATATTTCCTGCGCTGCAAGACCACCCACTGCAGCGAACCGGGGCAGATGAAAGACTGACAGGTCAGCAGGGTTTCTTTTTCCTCTTCTTGTCCACACTGTGCATTAATTGCGTGACCCCCATGACCCTACACCCTAAACAAACGAAAACAAATAACAGCACAATCCCTAATTGACGCTAACCTGTCTCCTCCAAACAACATCAAGAGATCGCCATGGATTGAGATAGATATAGATGTGCGTTCAAAACATGTTATGGGTTTTCCCGATGATCTTTAAATAGACCAGCCATAGCCGATTTATTAAAAAAAATATGGCGCTGATGGCTTTGACGAAATTTTCTTGTTTTGATGTCGAGGATTAACAAAATTGCTGACACGAGCTGAGAGACTGCTTGTTGGTGCCATTACTGTAATTACGGAAGAGATGCCAGGAGTAATAGAGGAACACGTTGGAATGTACTTGTCATGGTAGTTCTTGGCTGATGTTATTATATTATGAAGATGATTGTATTTTATCAATTATTTTGTACTTTTAGTAAAAGTGCCGTAACCAGGAGCATGTCCGTGGTTTTAAGTGACACCCTTAGGGTTCATCTCATAGTTCATTTTATGGAGAAAGCCCTTATCCAGAAGTGGTCTGTCCTTAGCAAGGCAAAATTCTGAAGTTCAGATTTGTTGAAAGTGGTGCTAAAAAACACACAACAAGATTTTGAAGGGAAACCTGCAAAATTGAGTAGACCTGTCAAAGATCCACCCTTTCCGGTCATAACTTAATGTCGAGTCGTCCCGTCAAAACCTGTTGCCAATGTCGTCTGCTGTTATGATTTGTTTGATTGTCGATCGTGACCGGTCACGCAGAACTTGGAGCCTGGAAAGGCTTTATAAATCTGAATCGCGTATCTATGCCAGTGACACAGTAATGGTGCTAATTACCATTATGCGGCCATTTCAGCGGAAATTACGCACCCCGATGGGTATATTACTCGCGATCGCGACATGGGAAACAACCGCTGATAGTTTCCCATTTCCCCCCTCACCATTGATCTCCCCTTACCGCTACATTGTGTGAATGTGTCCACTGTCCAGCCAACAGCGGGAAAATAATCTATTTTTATCAAAACAAGGGGACGTAATCGCAAAGGTCTTGTGACACAAAGAGTTATCTTTCACGATTGGCTTAAAGGGTATCATAATTGTGTCTAAATATAGACTCACCCAGTTCAGGGAAACGGACTTCCTCGCGACACCGTATAGTTACGGTAAGACCTGATTTAAAAACATGCAACTATCGGTCCCTGTTATTTTTATAGAAACACGTCTTGCCTTACACCTAATTATGTTTAGGCTATGAATTGGCGATCTTCGCGGGGCTGTCTAGCCCTCGCCCCCCCCTCCCCACTGCAAAGGGAGTGAGGACTCCTAACACTAGAATTTACCAGCCACAGTTTGTAAGTTTAATTGGGTGGGGGAGGGGGGTCTTTCTTCTACTGGAGTGAGTGGTACCCCCCCACACACACACACACACCACCCACCCCTAGATCAGCGATTCTAAAATGACAGGATGTGTGACTAGTCATGACTTAGATATGTTTACTAAAAAAAAAATGTATAAGATTTCTTGTGTATCAATTTGGGGCGCTCTGTTACACCCCCCCGCCCCCCAGGGCGGCGAGTGCCGATCTAATTCAGCTGAAAACCTTGTCAGGTCTTATCCCTTCCTTCCTGTAACTGTTTTTTTCATAACCCCCCCCCCAATTAGGAGAGTGTTGTATCTTACACATGACTCAATCATCTTTCTAACTAGTAATTTGCCGGATAATATATATATATATATATATATATATATATATATATATATATATATATATATATATATATATATACATAAATACAAATATACGAATATATGTACATACATATACGAAAAACAGGTTACATTGTGATATGACAGTTGTAATCCATCATCGAGATTAAATACATTAACTTGTTCGTTTAACTGTTGAGTTGACAACGGTGGCTGAAGCCCAGCCTGACACATTAGTGATAGCTGCAGTGCAGCAGTAATTGTCTGGTAGATTAGCACCTGTGTCACCAGCATCATTTGCACTCCTGGCAGACATATATGGGCAGACGTAATGATAATGGATGATTATAAACCCAAAACAAAGAATGTATACACAGGACACGAATCTGTCTTAAAAACCCCAATTATATATACATGGATTTATTTTGCACAAACATGGTGTTTTCAAGAGAGTAATGAATCAGCGATTATATTTTTTTTTTAAATAATGAGGTGAGACAGTCAATGCATTGTCGCTTTACTAATTATTAACGTCACAGAAGACTGAATACTAGAACTGGAGGTCATTTTGTTATTTTGTGATTATTTGTTTTTAATAATTGTTTTTCTAATGAAGGATTATCGCTGATCTCCACTGTCACGTGCACCATTATTCTCCCTAACTTAAAAGGGGGGGATATTTACTTCAAATTATTCTTAAACGAACAGTTCATTGTTTTTCCCCGCCCTCCCTCCCTCGCGGCGAGCCACCACTAATACCCCCACCCCCATATGCCCGTCCCTTCGAGGCCAACAAAGATTTAAACCTTTCTATCTGGCAAGTCTCGACTTTGACAATTATTCCGAACGCAATCATAAGAAAATTCTCCACAATATATATATATATATATATATATATATATATATATATATATATATATATATATATATATAAGCGATTTGGGCTCTGCGTTAAATCGAAAGTAAAGAATTAATACAACAGTATTCCCAGTTTAAAATACAATTTTTGAAAAAAAAAATCGGATCTGCCCGAAACCAAAAAAATTAATCTAGTCTACCGATTAAACCTGAGGGGATATAACCCTAGCGCAAAGGTTTTGCAGGGTACGGGCTGGTATAGAAATATATATTTGATAGGACCGTATGTAACGTAGGTATAAAAGAGACATTATGTAATCGAATAAGGCAAGAGAGTGTGCGCCCCACCCTACAGAGCGGAAGTTTATAAAAACAACCTATGGTGGTGGTGGGAGGGGGGAAAGGAAGGGATCGAACAATAAGCGTTAGAAGAAAAAAACCAGAACATCATTTTGTTAGATGTCTTAATGTTGGTGTGTCTCTGCACAACGTCAGCTTGAACTATAAACAGCCCCGGGAGCCAGTAACTACGGGGAGGGCGGGGGGGGGGGTAAACAAAACAACATGGCCTGTTTTGTCTCAATGCTGAATAGCATTGACTGCCACGTGACTTCAGATGACTGACTTCAAGCGCTCTTTTGACTGAGAAGTTAACTAAAAAAAATGAAAACAATAACTAATGTGCTTCATTGTAGCGGTCTGTTGTTGTTGAGTTGAGTGAGCACTCTACCCGGTGGGGGGGCTTTTTAAGAGGGTGTGATGTAGGGCGTGGTCAAAGATACGAAAAGTTGGGGAGTCTAATATAAACGGCATATGTGTTTGTGTATATGTGAGTATGTTGGGGAGGGGGAAGGGAAAGATGAAAGAACCCTAACCCCCGCCTATAAGAGCAATTACAATGGATTTTAAAAAAAATGGCACCGAAATATTATAAATATCTTTAACAGCCTTTATTACAATTAAGGGCAATAACTATGCTGAACGTAAAGTTTAGATAATATGTGGTCCAGAGATTTAGATTAATCGATGATGTCTACGCAACCATGACCATGTTTTATAATAAGACCAACCAGACAGTATGATATATAGACCACAATAATGGTTTTAATTAGCGACCACAATAATGGTTTAATTAGGGACCACAATCAATATTCCCTCTAAGGTGTGGTATGAAGTGAGCAAAATTTTGTCTCTGAGCGACATTTTGTTTGAGGCCAAAATTTGTGAGAGATTTAAGCGATGTCGTCCGTCGGAGTGAGCGATCCTATGTATAGTATGAGCGACGCTCTGAATTCGTGTGGAGCGGGACGCTCTCACGTATGCTCGGCTTAGAGGGAACATTGACCACAATCAATGGTTTAATTAGGGACCACATGAATCTTTTATGCATATTCGCCCTCAACTGTTGAGTCCAAATAAAGAACCGGGGAATGAATTTCCAACAATGAGAACAAAAATTACTGAAGTGAAAAGACACAACATCAATTATACAAAATCTCGACTGTTACAACCAGTTTGCAATTAATAGTATACTTCAAGGTTAAAAATAAACACAATTATAACGTCATCAATTACACCAAGAAAAGAATCAGATTTTTTATCTCAGCACAAAATCTTGCAGTGCTGTATCAAGATGTCGCCTTTCAACAAACAAAACGTCATTAAAATCCCAAGTGCCAAAAATATTTGAATATTTTCTTTTCTTTTTAATGAGATCAGATATGATTCACTGAGAAATAAAATCTGCAGAAATCTGGCCAGGGAGAGGGAGGAGGGAAGGGGGGCTGGTACCGACGTTAACATCCAGTGCTAGGTTTGAATACATCACACTGGTTGTGTATGCACGGCAACTGGCATTCATCATGCCGGCGGAGCTTGACTGATGATGGAAGGGTATGTCCAGGTCGCATTTTTGGAATAGTTGCTCTGTGATGATATTACGCTGATTCCAGGTGTTTTGGCGGTCGCTGGTCTGTGTCTGCGCGATATCAGTTGTATGTATTACTGTTTGCCCCATGCATGATATCTGCCCGTCAAACTGTTCCACCCTGTAAATATCAGCATGCGGCCCCCGTGTACGATATATTGCTAGTAAAACTATTTCCTGTGGGTGAAATTAATAGTGAAAAAAACAGTCGTTAGTCTTTTTCCTGTTCATGTTCTGTACAATAATAGTCTTACAGTAAAAAAAATGTTTTATTCAATTTCCAAGTTAAAGTTTGTTAAACTGATTAAAAAAACAAGGTTTACAGTAAATGTGTAGACTATACTACATAGTATCGTCTCGTTTGAAATTACATGGAAGCATCCACTACTGTAACATACCTTATACACGTCTGCTCCACCCATTCCCAGCCACACATACACAGTGCAAAACCATAATCATCAGGGACGAAAAGTCAGTTGAGGCCCCCGGGGGGGCTGAGGAAAATGTTGGGCCTTTTTTTTTTAAAAAGAGAAACATATTACAGGTTTTAAAATTGGGCTATGTGCCCCCCTTAAATATTAAAGGGCTCTGGGCGCGTGCCCGGTGAGTCCGTCCTTAAACCCGCCTCTGGTTTTCATACTAAGTATCAGTACGAGTGCGTGAGGTTGCCGGTCATGACTTTTTTATGGTGTATACAAATCACAAACGAACATAGATTTATATAATTGTATAAACTATTAGACTAACAACATATACGGTAGATATATACATAAATGAAAGTTATATGTATTTAAACGTGTGGTCATTTTTATCAGGAATGATTTCGCTAGCTGTATTCAATAAACACAGTACCATTATATAGCATTTTCTATAAATATGACTATGAAAGGCAACAGTCACGCCTCGTACCTGCTATGTAGTATGCTACTGGGAAATTACCTTACAATTATGTTTCTCCTTTTCATTTATTTTTTATTAGTTAACAAATTTTAATACATTTTTCTTATTTTCCATGATAAAATATCCGATTGAAAACAAACAAAAAAAAAAATCAAGATGGTGTCAAGTTAGCTAATGTTTGGGTCACCAGGATTTTCAGCACCCAGCCATTTCCCCTAATAATTTTATCAATGGTAAATGTACCATCATGGCAGCTGTATTACTGCCATCAATTTGTGTCAGTCTGTGTCAGCGACACCGCCGGGCCACACCGTGAGGCTGACATCCATGTTGATGGGGGTCTGACACCTTGCGCATGACAGTGTCATTATATCCCCGAAACCTTGCAGTGACTAGTGCACCTGATGCACACCTGAGGCTGTTCTTTGTGACACAATTATTGACACTGCGGAGGTTTGCGTTCTACGACGGTTCTCAGATCAGGTTCCAGGTACCCCGAAAACTAGAAAGAATGACCTTCCGAAGTGTCCACCTATCTCTCTGTTTATCCATTCATCCACACACCAATCTAATCATCGATCGATTTGTCCATAATTCATACATCTTCTGTCTATATATCCAACCACTTAACGATCTATCTATCTGGATTCTAATCTATCTACAATTCTATCCATCTTCTATTTAAATCCAATCTATCTATTCATTCATTCATCTATCTATTCATTCATTCATCTATCTATCTATCTATCTATCTATCTATCTATCTATCTATCTATCTATCTATCTATCTATCTATCTATCTATCTATCTATCTATCTATCTATCTATCTATCTATCTATCTAATTATCTATCTATCTTATCTATCTATCTATCTATCTATCTATCTATCTATCAATCTTTATTCGTATTATCTATCTATCTATCTATCTATCTATCTATCTATCTATCTATCTATCAAATCTGCCTGTCTGTAAATCAATCCCTTAATGTATCAACTCATCTTCCAACCGATTTATCCACCCATCTACTAAATATCGAATCGGAAACTGTCTAGCATGTCATAATGAGAGGCCCCCCTTAACCCCTGGTATTTTTGAGATTGTCTGGGGGGTGAAGATCATCTAGCGACAGGCCCCCCCCCCCCCCGCCTTGCTTCCCCGCAGTTAATGTCGGAATGAAATACGGGAGAAGTGTTGTTCATACATGTATTTATTGTCATTCAATCGCTTCGTGTGTACTTGAGGTCAGAGTTCAATGACCCAATTCCACCATCCAAAATGGGCGAAGGAGTTTGCTGTATAATCTTTTTTTTTATTTTTTTTTATTTTTCTAAAGCGTTAGTTTTGCACTCAATAACAACCGAAATTTTATTTAAAAAAAAAAGTGTGCACATAACTAACTCAGCATCCATACCGCCCCCCCCCCATGTCATTGGGGTGTCATTTGTAACACACCGCCGAGTGTGTGTGTATGATTGGTGCGCGAGGGAAACCAATTTGTGTCAAACTAAAAAAAACAAAAAAAATACTGGCACACTATATGCCTGCTAGTAATGACCTCGTCAAGACGTTTTGTAAACAACCAATTTGTGTAACGGGAAAGAATACCGAGGGATAGGGGGTGGAAGGAGGGAGATAGTGGAGCATCATCGAAAGTGATAATGACGGCGTGCCCTTTTTGTTTTTTTTCCCTTCTTGCCCCTACATGGTTGGCGCCTGTCAGCAGAGTCTCCCAGTCTATTGATGGCTGTGGTGTTCATCAGCCGCGCAAAGCGAAGTCCGATAGACCTAGCCTGGTGTGTTCACGCTTGATCAGGTGTACATTGGGGAGGGCGGAAGAGAGGGAGAGAGAGAGTGGGGGTGAGGGTAATTGTAGGTTGTCACTGGAGGGAACGAGGTCATCTCCATTGTAAGCTCACACTTTAGTCAGGGGTGGGATGGAGGGGGTTGTGACGTTGTTGTTGTTGTTGTTGTTGTTGTTTTGAGACGGAGCAAGTGGGTGGGAGTGGGAGGAACTACTTAGTATACCATGTGACATAATTTTGTCGGATGTCACATGTCATCTCATTAAAATGTGAGAGTTTAGACCAGTGCCCAGCCAGCGAGTGAGTGAATGTACGTGTGTGTGTGTGTGTGTGTGTGTACGTGTGTATATGTTCAGGTGTGTGTGTGTACAGGTGTGTGTATGTACAGGTATGTGTGTATGTGTGTACAGGTGTGTGTGTACAGGTATGCGTGTGTGCCAGGTGTGTGCTTTTACCTGTGTGTGTACAGTTGTGTGTATGTTTACAGGTATGCGTTTGTACGTGTGTGTGTTTTTACGTGTGTGTGTTTACGTGTGTGTGTACGTGTGTGTACCTGTGTGTGTACTTTTTTTGTGTGTGTGTACAGGTATGCGTGTGTACAGTGTGTTTTTACCTGTGTGTGTACGTGTGTGTGTGTACGTGTGTGTGTGTAATTGTGTGTGTGTACGTGTGTGTGTGTACCTGTGTGTGTACAGGTATGCGTGTGTGTACAGGGTGTGTGTGTGTACGTGTGTGTGTCACGTGTGTGTACGTGTGTGTGTTTACAGTTGTGTGTGTGTGTGTATGGGAGTGTGGGGGTTGTGTGTTGATGACCAGACATGTTCTAGTCCTCGTGGTCTTTCATTCACATGGCTGTCCTTATATGTGCTCTATAGTAAAGGGGTGGAGTTGCGGTAAAGCCCCTGACTGTTAACCCAAGCCTCAATATTGTATCCGGCCTCCGCATTATCCGGCCTAGTAATTAGATAAGTGTCTTTCACGACATAGTTGTTTTTTTTTTTTCTTTAATAATATTTTTTTTGTATCAATCATAAACTATTTATATTATTTTAAACCTCAGCCCGGAGGTGCAAACCGTGTACCTCCCCCCCCCCCCTTTCCCCGCCAAACCTTCTCCATCAGTCATGCAATAATTTTTTTTTCCACGTTCGCAAACTACAGGCCCAAACCGTTTGACACATTTCATGAAGTTCGTAATGATTGCACCATTTGAAATCATGTGTTAATTTTGGCAGGCTGTCATGTCAGGCTATCATGTCAGGCTATCATGTCAGACTATCATGTCAGGCTATCATGGCAGGCTAGCACATGGCAGGCTATCATGTCAGGCTGTCATGTCAGACTATCATGGCAGACTATCATGGCAGACTATCATGTCAGGCTATCATGTCAGACTATCATAGCAGGCTGTCATTTTAGGCTATCATGGCAGACTATCATGGCAGACTATCATGGCAGGCTATCATGCCTTGTGACACATGTCCGAACCATGCTATCTCAAGTCGCTTGATTGTTGCCATGATTGTTTCCTGATGGCCAGTGATTGAAGATATTCTTTCCCAAACATTTTCATTGGCCTTGCTTTCTAGGTAGGAGATTCGAAGGATTCCCCTCATACATGTGTATTTCCGAACGCCTGTAGTCTGAGACTTTATATATACTTTATTTTATGAATTCTGTTTTTTTTCTTTCTTTTCTAAAGAGGTCAACAACATGTTACTCCAATCTCTCAGACTTGGGACATGTGAAATGAAACTCGTTAGTCTCCACTCGACTAGAACCCTGCGGAAGTCTCCGGTCTGGTGGAACACAAAACAAAATGAAACCCCTTCCACAAAATGTGGGAGTCGGAGAAGTCATTCAATAACGAAACAAAACAATAAATAAAAAATAGAAAAGGGGTGGGGGGAGGGAGTAATATAGAATTTATTGGACATGTCATCTAGGTTTGACTTTTGACATATGAATACAAACTGAACGGAACCGTGTCATAACCCGAACACACGCACACGCACACGCACACGCACACGCACACACACTTATAACATATACCCCACACAATTGTATCATTTATTTATTAAAGAGAACACTATAACCTGTTGGTTGGTCTCTTTATTCAAGTCCGGTGTACAATTCTCTTTGTTGGGATGAACGTATATTTATTACTGACCTGGTCAAGATTCTGACACTTTTTAAAAGTCATACTTGTCGTTGAAAGTGTCACTGACATTGAAAGTGTCACTGGCAGTAGTGAGCAGTAAACATTAAATTGTCAAAAAAAACGACATTACAAATTTAAAAAAAATTAGTTATTTCACTACTGGACCTCCAACGGTATCTGCTTTATTTGATGTGATGAAATATTTACAGTCGGTGGCTATTTGTGATATAAAGACCACCTCGAGGCAGGGCCGTTTTAAGGCCATCGTAGGCCCTAGGCACTTTCAAAGGCGTAGGCCCCGATTTCCATTTTTTAAAAATATTTTTCAACATCTGTTTTTTTTTTATATTTTTCAAGAATGTACTGGCACTTATTTGCCATTCTGGCTTTCGTAGGCCCTGAAAAGTCCGTAGGCCCTTGAAAAGTCCGTAGGCCCTAGGCAAAGTGCCTATATGATATAGCGGCCTTGGCTCGATGAAGGTCCACCTTGAATACATGTCATTGGGGGGGGGGGCATGCATCGGGTAAAGTAATCTACTATAAAAAACCAAAATTTGCGATTGGTGAGTGAGTGTGATCAGAGGGTGTTCAACCAGTAGGTTAAGATAAAGTTTATCAGTGAGCCAAGATATCTCTAGCGGCAACTCTGGATGATATTAAATGGTATAATAAATTATGTTTTTAAACTATACGTATAATATATATCGGAGACACTTATTGAATACATATACAAGAAACTGTGTAAAGTAAACAATTTATGCTATGGCTATTCATCGTGTTAAACTTCCTGGTTCAAGGACAATTCTTTCTATAACTCTTTGTTCTAAACAACTGGGGTTAAAGGTTAAATGTCCTACGTGAGATCGACTGCTGGTACTGCATCGCGCTGCATCGAGCAAAATGATCAAAACAAACCTGTTTTCAATTCCTTCTTTTGTATTCTTTAACTCCTAATGAAGCATAGCTTATCATCTGTACATTGTCCATGGACACATTAATTTTTTTTTGGGGGGGGGAGGGGGGGAGGGGGGAGAGGGGGGCAGTCTTCTTGGGTGACTCCCATGCAGCCTTGACCTCGATTACTTCTACGTGCACTGTACATTTACATTTAACACTCGGGGGTGCAATTAACATATGTGCATCACATGATTTCCCTGGAAGACAACATAGGTGAAAATAGGAGATTTATTTTCATTTGTCGGAGGGGGTTGCGGTAGGGGGTGGGGAGGCACATATTAAACCATGCGCACGCACCCCCCCCCCGAGTGCAACGTAAATAGAATCTGGGCCCACTCGCTGAGTTAATTACCTGGCCTAATTCACTCATGCGTGATACTATTTATAAATTTACTATTTTTTTCTTTTTTATAAATAAAAAATTGGGAGTGCTGCAAAAAAAGTTTGTTTAGAATGTTACGGAATGGACTCCATTGTTTGCCCCCCCACCCCCACCCCATTTCCAAGACTTCTCGTCCAACCAACCAACCAAACGGAAGCAAGAAATGCCTGCAATAAAATAATTCTTTCAGTATGAATAAAAAGAAAAAAAAAAATCTCGGTCCCTCCTCGGTCAGGATTCTTCAGAATGACAACTTCCGTAAACGGAATGTCTCCCCTGTACTCGGTTCAAATATCGCAGTGAATTCGAAAGTTTTTTTCCAGTTCATTTAGCACTCAATACCTTCGCGGTGGCTTTCCGATAACCGCCAAATAATATCCTTCCGCGGTTAAACAAATAAAAAACAAAAAAGAACCTCAGAGTCTTAGCCTGGCGTGAAAAATATTCCACTGATTTGATTTGTCGCGCTAGATATTTTATGGGGTCGAGCAGAGGCGCACCTAGGGATGGGGTGTGTCCATCTTCGAAAGTCCCCCCGGGCTCCAGCTTGGGGCCCCCAATTTTTTTAAATTAAAAATAAGTACATTATCTCATGTCATGATGTCGAATGTCAAAATGCAGACCCCCAAAGAGCTAAGCCCGCTACCCGGGGGCTCCCACATC
>JAGDYQ010000108.1:341734-364219 GCA_021962125.1 Bulinus truncatus
TCTGTCAATCTATCCGTCTGACTATAGCTCAGTGAGCTTAAGACACGTGATGTAACAAAGGCGTGGGACCTGATGACACACCGACGTTTAGATCCAGTCCACGTTACCACACACCCAAGAATTTCTACCTATCGGAGCAAAATTTCTTCTTTAGAATGTTCTTCCTTTACTATTACTATTACTACTACTACTACTACTACTACCTCTCTCTCTCTCTCTCTCTCTCTCTCCTCCCTCCCTCCCTCTCTCTCTCTCTCTCACACACATTCTTTCTCTCTCTCTACCCCCTTCTCTCTCTCTCCCCTTTCCCTCTCTATTTCTCTGTCTGTCTCTCTCCCCCCCCCTCTCTCTGTCTATTTCTCTGGCTGTCTCTCTCTTACTCTCTCTATCTCTCTTGTATTCATTTCTTTTTCATTCAATTTTCTGTTAATACCATCGTCTCCTCAAGAACTAAATTAAATAAATGTTGATACAGATCAGCTTAAACAACAACAAAAAAACAACAACATATAAATCACATGGTAGAAAGTAGAAACATTTTAAACTCAAAAAAACAAAGACAATTTCTGTTAAAATCAAAATCTACATTTATTTTTTTTGCGTATGTCTTTGTTTTTAATTGACACAAATTCGGGTGAGTTAACGTCCTTATCTTATCACACCCCCCCCTCTTACTCCTGCCACGCCCACGTTACCTAGCAACCATTCAGGATGTACCAATTAAGAGCTCTCTTCATAAACATAGAACATCAAAAAGAAAAAAAAAACACCTTGCACAATGACATAGATAAGAAATCACGGGAAGAAATCCTGCAGGTTCCAGAGAATTAATTACTTGGCGTGTTTTTCAGGCGACCCTCGACCAATAAACCCACTTTCCCCCTTTCTTTATCATTTACTTTTCTTTTTATACCCGCACATTCCCCGCCCCTACTCCCCCATTCTCATCAAAATTATGTCATTTTCCAAGTCATACCCCCCCCACCCGCCACCCAACCCCCGCCCTGGATGAGTAAGGAAGAAGCAGACGATAAGTTGTTTCCCCCCTCCCCTTCCCTCTCTGATCCGTAAATAAATTAAATTCAGGATTTATGCAAAAAGCTGAAATCAACGGTACACACACACACACACACACACACACACACACACACACACACACACACGAGGTAATGTAAATAAAAGTCAAAGGTAAAAAGTCAGGTACTTGATTTAAGTATCTGTGTAACGACCTGACTGGAGCCTGTGGACTTAACATTTAATCTTTTGACTTAAGACTAACCAATAACGTATTCAATTACAACAAAAAAAAAAATTATTAATACCCGCTCCCCACCCCCAATAGCATAAGTCGGGATTCTCGCATAGTTGGTAAGTAAATACGTCCCTCCCCTCCCCGGGGGAAAGTGGGTGGTGGGGTGCAGGGTTAAGTTATCATAAAACGTTATGCGTACTAAATATTAGATGTAGATTTCTCTTAAGTCGGAAAAGGAGGGGGTTCAAATTACACTTCCACTGAGTTGTTTCGACCACGCTTGGCCGATATCCCCCTCCCTACCCCTACACACTCCCCTCCTCGTCCTCCACCCCCCGCTCCACACACACACACACCCACACAATACGCGCTTGGCTTGTTGTTCGGCTGAGGATGTAAGTCAAGCGTTAATGAGTGTATATCTGACATCTACCACTGAGACGTATCACAGAGGGCGGTGCCAGTTTAATGGAAGGGGTAAGGGCTATGGGGCGGGACGGGTAGGGGGCTTGGGTGTGCGGATGATGCAAGGAAGCTTCCGAAATGCGCGACGAGGTGGTTTGAAATTGTACGGCGCCCCGTTTTTTTTTTAAACATACACAGTGTTTGGCGCCCCTTTTAAAACACAAAACACACAGTGTACGGCGTAACATTTTAAGCACGATAGCACACATTGTTTCTGTTGACTGTATGTCTGTTTGCAAGTCCGATTTACGTCTGCCTATTTGTATGTCTGTATGTCTGTCTAGTGTATACCAGTCTGACGTATTTCTGATTATATTTATAATGAGTGTCCATCATCTGGTTTAAACAGTGACAGACCGGTCCCGCAGCGGTTCCCACCTTCATACCAACCCCATCACTTCTACCCCCCACCACTTCCACAACCCTTACTTTACCTATGAACCCCTCCCCCATCAGGCGAGAGTGTTTTTGAATATTTTTCGAACACTTTTAATTTCCCCCCCCCGGCCCCCCCACCCCCCCCCCAACACACTTCACCTAACGCCCTTGGGCACCAACGCCACGTCACACAGCGGTCAGAGTTTACTTAAAAACAATGAGTGGACCTCGCCCGTCTGTCCAGAGAACAGGGAGCTGGGGCTACAACCCGTTACCCTGATCATTGGACGTAATGCGTCCCTAGTTACTTCACCGGTGGAGCAGCGGGTCCCATACATCGTCTAGTGACGACCCCCACACAGAGGAAACTGTAAGATTTCTTTTGACTGGGATCGCCACATGAGCAAAACTGATTCTTTTTGTTTTGGACACGAAAATTTCGTTTGAGAAAATATCATCTTATTTCCCCATGGGCTCTTTTTTTTATTTTTTTTATCATATATCATTAGATTGCTTTTATATGATTGGTATCAACTGCATTTATAATATGCAGGGAATCACTGATTTAGATATAAATTCAAAATCTACATATTTAGATATTTCTAATTTAATTAGTTTCTTTTCATTGCGTTTTAATAAAAACGCAATGACCCAAAAAAATCTATATAAACATATTAGCGATTGGGTTCTGCGTTAAATCGAAAGTGAAGAATTAAGACTAACTTAAGTATTTGAGTTTAAAATCTCCAAACGGAATCGATAGTAATAAAAATCAAGAAAAGATCGTATCTGTCACAAAACCCAAAATAACCTATCCCACTGATCAAACCTAAGGGGATATAACACTAAGCCGTAGTCTAAACAAAAGAAGGGTATTTATCAGGAATTTAATAAGCTACGTATACATGCTAATGTACTTATATTTTTGTTTAACTAACTTCAATAAACAAAAGTCCAATTTATTGCGGGCTGCTCTAATGGGATCTCTTTACCCTAGGAAATTCTTGTCCAGGTTTTATAGAAATAATACTGTCACAAAAAAGAACAATTTGAATTACACACAATTTAACGAATTTGAAGGTCATGTGACTTTTAGGTCTGAGTGAGACGAGCTCTGGATAGGGTGGCAAAATAAAAAAATCAAAAAAAAAAATATCAAAGTATTTTTCAAATGTTAGTGAAAGTGGATGGAATCGGTTTCCGGAAACTACTAACAAGGGCGTTCTGAACGGAAACACTTTCAGACGAGCAGCATGTACACAAAGAAGTTACAGCGTGAATCTCTTGGGTGAAAGAATGTAGAGCCCCCATTGGGTTTCAGCAGCTTATCAACGTCATCATCTTGCGGGGGGGAGATTCACGTGTGTGTGGTGGGGAGGGGGTCGGGGCGAAAGGGGGTGGGGAAGATGGTTACACCTTTAAGAAACCTCGAAATGGATGACCCCGCGATGAGTTGCCCTCGTGGCGTCGGTAACTGGCGCTGATGAGCCCAGGATGGGGGGGGGCAAGGTAGAATGACGCCTTTATACCCAGAGGGCTTAGTGGCACAATGAGAGGACTTGATGGTCAGTTTCCTGGCACCTAACTGTGAGGCCCTGGTCTGGAGGTTGAACAAATGCAATGTGATACTTTATACGGGGTTGGGGTGAATGGCGGGGTGTGTGGGGGGGAACAAGTAAGTGGAAATGTATACCCTTTCCGACTACTGTTTGATACTCTTGGACGACCAGTTCCCGGAGGTCACTGGTCTGTTATTCTGTGCTGTTGTTTTAACTATAACGGTGGGTTTACTGTAGCAAAAGAGTAAGGGAGAGAGAGAGAGAGAGAGAGAGAGAGAGAGAGAGAGAGAGAGAGATTGAATGTGTTTGTATGTGTGTACCGCTGCGTGTACGCGTGTGTGCGCGTGGCTATGAAAATAAATGTGTTTCACATAACAACAACAACAACAATAACACTGCAAAAAAAAAAAAAATAACACAAATAATCAATTTTAACAAAATACATGTATCTCCAACCCTCTTCCCCCTCCACATTACCGGAATAAATACTTACAAACACCGGTGACACAGTTTGGACGTAATGAAAGGGTTGCAGTTTAAACTAGGTCATTTAGATACGGGGGGGGGGGGGGGACCCTCCAATATTTGACCTCCGTATTTGTTTCTCTCTCTTTTTTTTTCCTTCTAAAATTAACCAAAGTCTTGATTGGCTGTCCACTTTCAGACGGACTGGTCTCCCCCCTTCCCCCCCCCCCCGCTCAATTTCTCCCTGTGAACTTTTTTTTTTTTAAAAATAGTTTTTTTTGAGTTGTTTATTGCCTTTAAAAAAAAAAAAAATTGGGAAAGGGGGGGGGGCGCTTTAATTTTTTATTTGCAGATTACGGTCAATGTCTCTCTCGCGGTGGGGGGTGGGGGTGGGACGGAGGTAAGTGGGGGGGGGGGGTCGGTCCTAAATCACAAAAGCAACAGTAAACACCCCTGGCGTGAAGAACAGATAACTCAATATTTATTAGTACCTCATGGCTGTGCAGTTACTTCCACTTTGTTCTTTATTGTCCAAGAAAGGAGGCCCCCCCCGGGGGTGAGGAGGGGGGTGTGGTGGTGGCTGCTGTCAGAATCTCTTTATTTCTATCCTGTCGGGGAAGCCGAAGAAATTTTTTTTTTTTTTTTAATGATTTTGGTTTATTTCTTTTTGACACCCCCTCCCCCCTTTTTACACGTATCTTTCCTTTTATTCAGGCAGTAGTTGAGGTCAAACAAAGCTACCGTTCCGGGTCAGGGGGAGGGGTTAGGAGGGCTAACCGACGTACCGGTATACGGCGCTCACCAAGTGACCCCTCCCACCCCTTCCCCACCCCCGGGGTCAAAAGAAATGCATAAAGTATAGAGACTCACTTTGATGTCCGGGGAAAGGGACCGCTGGGTCGGGAGGTTCTGATCAAAGAACAAACAAACAAACAAAAAAAAAAATTGAAGTTGACAAATTTGTTCTGTCATGTATTTCACGGTTCACATCACGCCGGTACACATTTACTATCTATCATCATTATCTACTGGCTACCATCGACATATGCTGGCTACCATCAACATCTACTGGCTACCATCAACATCTACTGGCTACCATCGACATTTACTGGCTACCATAGACAAATGCTGGCTACCATCATTATCTACTGGCTACCATCGACATATGCTGGCTACCATTAACATCTACTGGCTACCATCGACATTTACTGGCTACCATAGACATATGCTGGCTACCATCATTACCTACTGGCTACCATCGACATATGCTGGCTACCATCAACATCTACTGGCTACCATCAACATCTACTGGCTACCATCATTATCTACTGGCTACCATCGACATATGCTGGCTACCATCAACATCTACTGGCTACCATCGACATTTACTGGCTACCATAGACATATGCTGGCTACCATCATTACCTACTGGCTACCATCGACATATGCTGGCTACCATCAACATCTACTGGCTACCATCGACATCTACTGGCTACCATCGACATATGCTGGCTACCATCAACATCTACTGGCTACCATCGACATATGCTGGCTACCATCGACATATGCTGGCTACCATCGACATCTACTGGCTACCATCGACATATGCTGGCTACCATCAACATCTACTGGCTACCATCGACATATGCTGGCTACCATCGACATATGCTGGCTACCATCAACATCTACTGGCTACCATCGACATCTACTGGCTACCATCGACATTTACCAGCTACCATCAACGTCTTTTATTTGTTTGGCGTCAATGTATATTACAACGGTGGCTTTCAGAGCCTCATTACGGCTCCCATCTATGCGAGTCCTCTGTGGAGCTAATTGTGACTCTCACTACTACAAGAATCTCGTTATTTTGATCCACTAAATTTCGTTCAACTGAAGATGGTGCGACCGAATACTAAAATTAATAAAGACTTAAGCATTAATGAACTAAAACTCATAAACATAATTTAACATTGGTAAAAACATTCATATAAAAACAAACCACAAGGGCCCAAAAACAAACCAAAAAAGGACCAAAAAACAAACCAAAAAAAGACCAAAAAACAGACCAAAGGGACCGAAATCAAACAAGTGCAAACTAAATGAAATTAAAATGTGTCAACAAACGAATACAAACGGAAACATTAAATGAAATTCAACACACCTTGGCCGTCCAACTAGCGATAACAAATAAGCCTAACTGAGTTAACTCCACTTAGTTTGAACATTTCCTTTGATTCCGTTGTGCTCACAAAGTTATCTTTAATTTAAAAAAAATAGCCTCTTGTCTGAAAGTATCGCTTCAAGTTTGCACAATTTTTATTATTAAATTTAAAACAAACATTGGCCATTATATTTAAACAAAAAATCGTTTAAATATCAAAGTGATTAGTCATATCAGACTTTATTTGGTCTCATGGCTTATCGAAAGATAAATTTTTTTTTTTTTAATTTCTTTTTTAAACAAAAACATTTATCACTATCACTGCATTAGATTCCCAGATCATAAAAATAAAACAAATCCCTGATACAGCCATGTTTAGTTGATAATGAATACATGTATACATGCTGCATTATCAGCTAAAGATCTATCTATCTGTGTGTATGTATGTGTATGTGTGTGTGTGTGTGGCTGTATAATCACGTGATGTGATGACTGTAGTGTTACGTCATTTTGCTCACATGGATAAAGTAAAAAAGTTATATGGAGGATTTATAATTTAAACATACAGGCGCGGTCCGAGCAGCAACTGAGGAGCGAAGTTCGAACCCACGACCATCTCCACGCATACCAACAGATCAACCCCCAGTAAATAGGATAGAAGAATAGTGTTGGCCAAATGTGGCTCTTAATTGAGTTTTGTATGGCTCTCAGTGAGCCAGTAATTTTTCAAATTCGTTATTTATTTTATTTGATCACCAAATTTTGATAAACTAAGACGGCGCGACTCTCTTCCACCTCAAGACTGGCCAACCATGAAACATATCTTGCAACACATGAATCATGGACTGACCAACCATGGAACAGATCTTGCAACACATGAATCATGGACTGACCAACCATGGAACAGATCTTGCAACACATGAATCATGGACTGACCAACCATAGAACAGATCTTGCAACACATGAATCATGGACTGACCAACCATGGAACAGATCTTGCAACACATGAATCATGGACTGACTAAATATTGTTGTGCTGACGAAAAACAAAACGAACAGCTTTTTTTTTAGTGGGTCGCAAAACGCAAATGTTTGGGAACCACTGAATTCAGCATAACAAAGCAGCACATCGCATGTCTTATTAATTTTTTTTTCCGTTTCAATGTAGGACGAAATGAGTCCGTTCAACACAGTATCACCGACCCACTGACACCATCCCCCCGCCCACTGACACCCCCACACACCGACACCCCCACACACCGACACCCCCACACACCGACACCCCCACACACCGACACCCCCAAACACCGACACCCCCACACACCGACACCTCAAACACCGACACCCCCACCCACCGACACCCCCACCCACCGACACCCCCACACACCGACACCCCCACCCACTGACACCCCCACACACCGACATCCCAACCCACCCTCCCGCCTAGTTCAATTTAAAAGCCTTCAATTATTTATGACCAGACCGAATGGTAAAATAAAAAAAAAAACATGAATTGATAATTCTCTCTCATCTGAGAGGAATGACATCTGCTTAGAGAAATGACATCTGTCAGATGGCATGGGCTAGTAGTCATTTGAGAATTGGATTTCAGCGTCCACTATTGGCCTATTGACGTCACAAAACGTCTTCGATCCCTAAATTCTTGACCTCAGAATTGAATGTTTCTTTTATAGTTTTTTAACTATCTCTCTTGAACTGTTGCTGCATTAACTGTTAACATTGTTAGTAGAATTCCCTTCAGGAGCAGATGAAGTGCAGAATCCATATGTTTCTGCTGCCAGAGCATATTACAGGATTGTGTGACTAGCACAGGGGGTGGGCATTTTTTTCGAAGCGCGGGCCACATTGGGTTCATACATTTTTACAGAAGGGCCGCATCAAGAACAGATGGATAGAGTGTATATATGAAATAAATATACGTTAAATGTAAGCGTCATTTATACAAACGAGCGTATAGGAGAAGAGCGCGGGCCGCATAATACAACCAGGCGGGGGCCTCAGTTTTCCCATGTCCGGTACAGGAAGTATGCCCAGTCGGCTTCATTTCCCTAGTTAAAGAAGGTGGCATTTAAAAATATTTTCTACCCATAGTAGGACCTGGATCGGGGGGTCGAACACGAAGATCCTCATTTCGACAGCCGAGCGCACTACACCTCTCGATCACCCGCACCGCACCCCCCCCCCCTTTGAACAGGTGTACGGCCTCAATTATTTCCAAAAAAAAAACCGCCAAATGGACGAATACGTGTACAGTACCTGTACATTGGGGCATCAGCTGGTTTCACATTTCGGTATCTACCTACGAAGACAATAAACAAATGTGTTTGGGGGGGGGGGGGAGAGGGGGGAAGGGGGCGTAGACACTTTAATTCAATATAACGAACTTCCAACAAAGTGGGAGGGAGGGGGGGGGAACCGTTATGCCGCTGCTGTATCTGCATTCTGATCTCAGCGAACTTGAAGTCATGACCTCAATAAGCTGTGGGGGTGGGGGGAGATAAGTCTTCATATATATATATTGTGTATGTGTGTGTGTGTGTGTGTGAATAGGTTGTTTTTTTTTTTGTTGTTAGTAGAAGTCAACTAATCAGCACAATACACGAGTGACCTACTTAATAACCACCACAGGAGGTGTCGTCCCCACGCGAGCCCTCGGTGCTTTTCACACCTACCTTCTAAAAAAAATTCTAGGGAGACAGATCTGGTATGAATCAGGGGCTTTGACCCCCGGGGAGGGGAGGGGTATCAAATATTGTGATTGGTTGCATGCATTATGTATGACTGATGAATTGTGTGCTGATTGTTGGATTGAATTGGAGCCAACGAAACATTATATATATATATATATATATATATATATATATATATATATATAATATATATATATATATATATATATATATATATATATATATATGAATAGCTATGAAGACAACTATCTCTATATTAGAGAATGTTTGATTTTGATTGGAAGAAATCGTAAACAAACTCCACAAAGTAAACATGTCGAGTAGATCATTCTCAAAATGGGTGTAGATTTTAACCTAAAAATATATATATATGAATAGCTATGAAGACAACTATCTCTATATTAGAGAATGTTTGATTTTGATTGGAAGAAATCGTAAACAAACTCCACAAAGTAAACATGTCGAGTAGATCATTCTCAAAATGGGTGTAGATTTTAACCTAAAAATTTTACCAGTGACAGATTGAGTTGGTCCAAGGCTTTGGAAGTTTCTTGGGTACATTGGGTATGTCTGTCTATTACTCTGGCTGTGTCTGCCTCCTATTTCCCTGTCTGGCTGTGTCTGCCTCCTATTTCCCTGTCTGGCTGTGTCTGCCTCCTATTTCCCTGTCTGGCTGTGTCAGCCTATTTCTCTGTCAGGCTGTGTCTGCCTCCTATTTCCCTGTCTGGCTGTGTCTGCCTCCTATTTCCCTGTCTGGCTGTGTCTGCCTCCTATTTCCCTGTCTGGCTGTGTCTGCCTATTTCTCTATCTGGCTGTGTCTGCCTCTATTTCCCTGTCTGGCTGTGTCTGCCTTTTTCTCTGTCTGGCTGTGTCTGCCTCCTATTTCCCTGTCTGGCTGTGTCTGCCTATTTCTCTGTCTGGCTGTGTCTGCCTATTTCTCTATCTGGCGGTGTCTGCCTATTTCTCTATCTGGCTGTGTCTGCCTATTTCTCTATCTGGCTGTGTCTGCCTATTTCTCTATCTGGCTGTGTCTGCCTATTTATCTGTCTGGCCGTGTCAGCCTATTTCTCTATCTGGCTGTGTCTGCCTATTTCTCTATCTGGCCGCGTCTATTTTTCTGTGTGGCCGTGTCTGTATTTCTTTGTCTGCATGTCTGTCTTTTTGTATGTATGTATGTATAACTATCTCTCGGCCTGTCTAAATTAATTCATCTGTTTATTTACTTCTACATATCTGTCTATTCAACTATCTGTATATGAGCCCTCCTGACTATTTCACTTCCTGTCTGTCATTTTGTCTGCCTGTCTATTAGTCTAAGTCTATTACAATCATTAGATTTACATTTCCTTGTATAAGGTGACACACCTCTTCACTAGAATGTAGTCTAAATTTAACCAGTACAATGGGAGAAATTCAAAAATGTAAAACAAAAAAATAAAAAAATCTAAAACCTCCATTTGTCAAATAAATTTAAAAACAAACCTCTATGCCTGGAGACACAGACACAATGAATTGCCTGGAGACACAGACACAATGAGTTACGACATGTGGCAATAAAAGAGGCAAAAAAAAAACTGGTTTTGCAAATGAATGAAACTTGATTACGTTTATGCATTCTCTAATCCGAAGGAATTATCCCAGCACTTAAGAAGAAAAGAAATGATCCAGTTTTATGACGCTCTTCCAGGTACTAACTTCCCCCCCCCCCACACCGACCTCTTTATGTGTATGTTCATACAAGCGAATAAAGTCAAAAAGATTTATCTTTAATACATAATCACACATGTCCTCTCTGTTTCTCTCTTTCTGTTTTTTTCTCTCTCACTCTCTCTCTCTCTCCTGGTTCTCTCTACCTCAGCCTCCCTATGTATCAGAACGGCCGACAGATGAACTTGGGCCACTGACCAAATCCACTGACCGGTAGAAGCGGGGAGGAGGGGGAGGGGTTAAGGAAAAGGTGGCTGGTCGTCAGAAGACTCCCAACCGGATGGGGGGGGGTCCCGTAAAGGTAGCCCCCCCTTCCCCCCTCCGGACGGGTTTGGGCTGAACCCTCTGCATGACGACCTTACATATATAGCATTTAAATATCTATTTATGAAATGGTCAGGCAAATCAGAATGCTGCGATCGCCATGTTTCAACAGTCAACTAACTACCTGCCAACAGGCCAACAAATGAAAACATGAAATACCTAATACCTAAACGTGAAATAGTTGCCAGATTTTTTGCATTTTTTTTCTTTCTTCGCTGCCAAAATAAAAAAAAATATTTCTATTCACTTTCTGTATCGCAGCCAAAAAAAATATAAAAATCCTGGCAACTATGCAGACCTCCGAAAGGATATTATTTTAAACAAATATAGAACGGGAATCCTGGCCAAAATAAAAATAAAATGAAATGTCATTAGCAGATGTCAAGGCAAGACGTTTTTCGCTGGCGAAACGTTAGATGACATATTATGTCATTCGAGCGATGATTTCTTTTTTCCTCTTCCTAGAAGCCATTTAAAAAAAAAAATATACCTCGTATTTGGAGCTAATGCCAGGGGAGACCTAGAGATTCTGACATGTTGATCTTTCGCTAGTCTAAGACGTCATAGTCACGTGAAAAAAGATGGGACTGTTTAAAGGGGAGGTTATTCTGAAATACTAACGCGATAATCTAGTTATGAGTGACGGAACGTGGGAGCAAATCAAAAGATTAGATTTTACAGGAAGTGGAGATTTTCGAGAGATTGGACCAACCACAATTAAAATTAGTCTTCGATAAACAGATAAAGTGTTCATTTGTAATAATTGCTTGGCATACGAGCAATATAAGTCACAGAAGACCGTCTCGCAAGTGGATGTTCCATCCTAGTTTATCAGATGAATCATGTATGTCTGTTAACCAGGGTAGACGAAATAGGGTAATGCCCCAAATACTAAATGGATTTGTGTTTTGCCGTTGCCTAGTAACGAACAGATGTCCCTCATACATTTTCTTCTACTTGAATAATAACAACAACAAATATGTAACTATTCAGGTGAAAGATCTTATCAATAAGTTATTTAAGGTCATGATCTGTCCTAGTCATCTCCCCTTCTCACTCTTTGTCTCCCCCCCTCCCATCCCTTCCCCCAAACCCCACCCCTTCACTTTACCATCTCTAGGTTGTTGTTTTACTTCGTTTGAAATTCGAACGGAAATGACGCAAGTAGTGAGATTCGGTTTCGAAAATGAAAAAAAAAAAGAAAAAAAGATAAAAAAATGTCTAGAGCATTCTGGGTAAAGGCTTGCCTTTGTCTATTTATAGATGTTCCAGACACCTTTTTATTTATTTCTTTAAACACGAGAGGTGTTGTGTTTTTTTTTGTGGTGTTCTGGTGTGTTTGAACCGATTCAATCTGTCCATTATTGATCCAGTGCACACCATTGTGTTGTGAGAGAGCACACCAGTCGATTAGTAGGTAACAGGGCCGGATTTAGACTTGATAAGACCCTAAGCTTTTTGAGGTACGGGGGCCCTTTTTTTAAAATCCAGTGCCAAATACTTAAAAGTATATAAGACCATTGCTCACTCGGACTATTGTCTTGGAGGGGGCCCCATGGAAGTAGGCGCCCTAAGCTACAGCTTGTGTAGCTTATACGTAAATCCTGCATTGAGTACGCAGAGGGGAAATTACTCACACATTGGTCAGTGCTAATTATGAACATTGCTTGGTGTGTACGAGTGAATCCTGAAGTAACCTCACCCCACTCCATCCCCCCCTCCCCCCGTCCCCCCCATGACAATATGTTAACGTCAACCTGTTCATTGTGATATTATTATCATCAACTGCCTGATTTCAAGCTTAAAGTCTTTTACCGTTGTATCATTGTATTTCCTGATACATATGTTTCATTTATTTCTTTTTTATTTCAAAGAAATAAGATTTTTTTTTTCTTATTTAGATTTATAGATAGATCTGTGAAGTCCCTGTAATGATGAGATAATTACCAATCAGATCCTATAGATGGGATGGTATATATATGGTGGCCCTCTTTCATCCACACCTTAGCTTATAGTGCGATGGCCATGGAGGCACCACGTAGAGACATGTTGGGAACGTTCACCATGACCTGAGGAACTCGCTGGGTTGTCACCTAAGATTGATCCCGGGGCCCTCAATTCGACTGTCGAGCGCTTTACCCCCCCCCCCACACACACACACATTATAGATAGATAGAGATGGGTGTGGGAATAGATAAATAAATAGATAAAGAGATAGATAGCCAATGGATAATGAATGTATGGGTGGAATGTGGAAAGACGGATAGATAGATAGATAGACAGACAGACAGACAGACAGACAGACAGACAGATAGATAGATAGATAGATAGATAGATAGATAGATAGATAGATAGATAGATAGATAGATAGATAGATAGATAGATAGATAGATAGATAGATAGATAGATAGATAGATAGATAGATAGATAGATGGATGGATGGATGGATGGATGGATGGATGGATGGATGGATGGATGGATGGATGGATGGATATATAGATAGATAAATTGGAAATAATAGAAAGAAGTTGAGATAAACGAAGGATACAATTAGAGATAATAAGAAGAAATGACAGGATGAACGACACAGACAGACAAATAGAAAAGAGACAGAGAAAAAACAGAACCGGAAAGGAAAAATAGAAATTAGCAGGAAATAAGTGAGTCATACGTCAAGTGAAGTTGTTAGTGAGAGAAATGAATGATTACACAAGATGACTAGACCAAGACGAAATGACGAAACTAGACCAAGACGAAATGACCAGACTAGACCAAGACGAAATGACGTGACTAGACCAAGACGAAATGACGAGACTAGACCAAGACGAAATGACGTGACTAGACCAAGACGAAATGACGTGACTGGACCAAGACGAAATGACGAGACTAGACCAAGACGAAATGACGAGACTAGACCAAGACGAAGTGACGTGACTAGACCAAGACGAAATGACGTGACTGGACCAAGACGAAATGACGTGACTGGACCAAGACGAAATGACGTGACTAGACCAAGACGAAATGACGAGACTATACCAAGACTAAAGATCCAAAGTCATTTAAAAAAAGTTTGTGAAGTCATTTAACGGCGTTGACAGCGACGTCACAGAGACTTTGAAACAAAATTTGCACATCAAATATTAAATAAAGACACTATAATTTTAAAAGGTTTATATAAAGAGATAGGAGAGAGGGAGGAGAGAGAGAGAATTCAAATTAATTTCCCTGGTCAATGCGCCATAATCTCTATGAATTAAGTTTTACGTCTGTAACTTTCTTTTTGCCGAAAGCCTTTCAATTTGAACAAGTCTTGATCTTTGATTTAAGTAGGAAATAAAGGTTCACAGGGAATACAGAGACAGAGGGAGAGACAGACAGACAGACAGAGAGAGAGAGAGAGAGAGAGAGAGAGAGAGAGGGAGAGAGAGAGAGAGAGCAAATGACGTCATCAATATTTAATGACTATTTATTAAATATGGTTGTAAAAAAAAGAACTTTAACTCTGATTGATTAAAGACCGTCTATCATTTAAGCCCCTTTATGTATCCAAGACTTTGTGACCTCCCTTTGTTTGTTTGTTTGTTTACGTTTTCATGAGGCATCGAAATGCAAAACTGTTAAAACAAAAATTGTTATAAATCTGTTACTACTTAAGTATTAAATAAAAAGATATGATTTCATTCATGCAATTTTTACAATTCCATCTATCTTGTTAAAAAGGTTTTATTAAGATGTTAGGATGGAAACGTTTCTAATCAAAGGAGCAACACGGTTATGTTTATTTTATTAACCTACGTCATGTTTGTAGTTGATAACAACAATATGGTTGCAGTGACCTGGTTCTGTTGTGTTAACGGCTGCCTTTGAAAGTGGGGATGGGTGGGTGGGGGGGGGGGAAGGTGGGGGGGGGGGGGTGTAGCAACATAGGTAAACACGATAGACCCTTTCAGGAGTAAATAATTGAGCTATCCATCTCATGACCGAAAGTTTTTACACAAATAAGTATTTGTTGTTTGTTGTTATATATATACGTTTTTTTTTTTTGCAACAATTTAGTTTCGTGACAAATCTTTTGGTTCGGTGAACAGACTATGGGCCAATGACGTGTGATGTCAGTGTGAGGATAAGATGAAATCAAAGTAGAACTATTATGAGTACACACTAATGACTAAGAGAGTCACGTGACTCAAGGGAGGGTAGTACTGGTTGTGCGGCAACACAGGGCGCCGAATTATGGTGGGGGGAGGGGTGGGAAGAGGGAGCGGAGCACCACAGTGGCGTTACACTTAATAAACCTTCACTGGCACAGGGCGTTACAATAGCTATCCCCGGCCGTGCATTGAGCTGAGTAGTTGGATTATCTACCCATTAATACTTGTTTTTAAAAATATATATGTTTACTTGCTGTACCCTGCAAAACCTTTTGCATAGTGTTATATCCCCTTAGGCTTGATCGGTAGAAGGCTAGGTTATTTTTTTGGCTTCGGGCAGATCCGATTTTTTCATGGATTGTATTTTTAACTGGAATACTGTTGTATTAATTCTTTACTTTCGATTTAACGCAGAACCCAAATCGCTATTATATACATGTTATTTAAACGCTGACTGTTATTGTCACTGATCGGGCGGTGGTGGGGGTCTGGAGGTAATAGGCACAGAGGAAGAGACAGAGAGAGAGAGTGAGAGAGAGAGAGAGATTGAGAGAGAGAGTGAGAGAGAGAGAGAGAGAAAGAAAGAAAGAGAGAGAGAGAAAGATGTCATTCCTCAAGGCCCCCAGTCGGGTAACTATTTTAAAGCACGACGCTCACGGAAACAGAAAGTATTTCAGTCCTTCCCAGCCAGAGGCGTAAGTCAAGGGTGAGCAGACGTGTGTCTGTGTGTGTGTGTGAGTGTTTTATTTCGGTTAGTGAGAGTTGAGACAATAAATGGCCGAACACTTTGCAGTGCGAGCTTTAGTTAGTCTGGCATGTTTGTCTGTCTGTCTGCGTGTGTGTGTGTATGTGTGTGCGTGTGTAAGAGGTGAAACAAACAAAAATGGCCGAAGCTTCGTTTCCATGTGTGTTGTTTATGACGTGGTGCCAAAACGGGAGGAAGATGAGAAAAATAGGGAATTGCCATTAATTGCGAAAATAAAGAAATGGAAGACGGAAATAAAGATTCAATGGTCTTAATGGCCCACCTTAACAAAACAATAACAACCTTTAAAAGCGATCTGTGGGAAAGAGTAACAAAAACATCATGGACATGGTTGGAGTAAAGTGGGTGAGGTAAAGTCGGTAGATGCCCTAGTGGAGAAAAGTGGGTCAGAAAACGTCCAGAGATGCTCTAGTTGAGTAAAGTGGGTCAGGAAAAGTCAAGCGTTGATCTAGATGATTGAAGTTTTCTTTAAGTAAGCTTACTTACACCAAGTGTCCCCCCCCCCTCTTAAAAACTTTTCGCATGTGGTGCGCATCGGTTGAGACGACAATGCTTTTTTTTTTTTTTAAAATTATTACTATTTCGATGTGCAGTAAGGTAATAACCAGATGCATTCAGCAGAGCTTTTCGATTATTTAGAAGCGGCGGGGGTGTGGTGGGGTGGGGGTGGGAGGAGGTAAGTGCAAAGTCGGTTGAAAAGGAAAGAAGAAAAAATATACTTGCTGACAAAAGAGGAAAACATATTTTTAGGAATGATGAATCGGTGCACTGGATTGTTGCTAGTTGTTTGCTACCGTATCGTGCTGTTATGTAACAGAAGGTACTACGTGGATGCATTCCTACCGCAAGGGGGGAGGTGGTGGGGGGGCATAAAAGCCGGTTTAACAATCTTAGGGTCCCTAGGACAACAAAAATTTGAGGCCGCATGTTGAAAAAATTAAAAAAAAATATTGTTTTTTTTGTTGTTTTTTTTTATTTTTGTAAGCTAGTCAACAATTTTGGGGCCCCTTATTTCGCGGGGCTCCTGGGCCACGGCCTAGTCGGCCTGTCAGTAAGTCCGATCCTGTGGCGGGGGGGGGGGGCGGCGGGGGATAATGATTCAAAACAAGTGACCTTTGACCTAAATAATGATGTTATAGGCAAAGTGTAAAATCCGGCATTCTATAGAATGCCTAGGCAATGTATAGAATGCCTAAATTTTTCAGGCAAAGTATGAAATGAATTGCTATTTCATACATTGCCTAGGCATTCTATAGAATGCCGAGTACCCGTTCGGCAAAGTATGTAACTGGTCTTGTTAGGAACTAGAGTAGATTTAGAGACAGACAATCCCCTTCGACGTTGTAAGATAAGAAGATATTTCAGAAGTAGGAGTAATGCAAATAATGGTTGACAAGGTGACAGACGACTTAGGACAAGGTGGTCAGAAAACAATAGAGTAGTAAACAGCAAAGGAGTGACGTTTCTTGAAGTAGACCAGGAGGCGACGACGGACAATTTAGGTACCATGACGACCAGGGGGCGCTCTTTTTGGTGAGAACTATTATGAAGGAGACTGTGACGTAATTAGGGAAATTAAGGTGGCGATTCCCGATGTTGACAAAGGGCGGGGAGACTCACGAAATCTGTTGGCAGTTGTTATGAGCATGACAGAAGATGGCTTTTACCGCCTTGGAACTGCACATGGAATCTTGAAGCAGCTATATGCCAGATCAGAATTCACCGTATGTCCAAAAGATTTAATAAAAGCGGAAGACGTTCCTGACCTTGAAATAGCTCTCCGATCTGCTGCTACTTCTCAGTCTACAGGAAGCGGCCAAGGATTCGTCAGATGTAAATGCAAGACGAAATGCCAAACTATGAGGTGTCTTTGTGTGAAAAAGAAAATTAAATGCAATTCAAAATACCATTCGTCTTCCCTGCTGCAACAAGTAGCTCATTCCAGTTGTGTTCTGCTTGTTTCACCAGAAACAACATCTTTTCATTATTTATCAATTCTTCACTAATTCGTGAAATATGAATATGACAGATCAAAATACCAAAATATGAAGTGTTTTGTCAGAAAGAAGAAAATTAAGTACAGTACAATTCTAAGTGTGAATCCAGTCTTACCTGCTGAAGCAAATACTTCAATCTGCTGTCGTTGTTTTTTACGGTATGAACATCATATGCTTTATTTTGCATTCATTCCATATTAAAATACGTTTTTATCAATAAAGGCTTTTGTTGTTCTTTTCTGATATTTTGCCTAAACGACACTAGTCATTTTATACAATGCCTAGGCATTGTATAGAATGCCTAGGAAAAGTATGCACAATTTAGAAATTTTATACTTTGCCAAAACGACACTAGTCATTCTATACAATGCCTAGGCATTGTATAGAATGCCTAGGAAAAGTATGCACAATTTAAAAATTTTATACTTTGCCTAAAATCACCAGGCATTCTATACAATGCCTAGGCATTCTATAGAATGCCGGCATTTCACACTTTGCCTATAACAATGATAACTGTCGAGCACATCAGTGGGTCGGATTAATGTTCAAGACCCCCATTTAAGGATAAAAACAACAGAAGAAAATACCCCCCCCCCTCCCACCGTGCAACTGCCATTGTAGTGGTTGGAGATTAGAGTGGGTGTAGCGAGAGTGAACAGCAAAAATGATGGCCAGTAATGAAAGTCAGACAGACATACTCGTTTTTCTGTTTTCAAGCCGGAATGTAATTTCTTTGTAAACATCCATAGACATCCATAGACGCTACTCCGTTTACAAACACAAGACATGAACATACAAACACAAAAACACATTAAGGGTAGAGGGGAAGACGAAGGGGAGAGAGAGAGAGAGAGAGAGAGAGAGAGAGAGAGAGAGAAAGAGAGAGAGAGAGATGACAGATAACAATGTTATCGAATTGAGTGAGAGGACCTTTTTTGTTTATCGGTCGGGAAAGGCACGCGAGGTCAGAATAACTTTCCATGTCCGGGAGCATCAACAAAAAGAGGTTGGTGGCAGCACGTGCCAAGACGAGGGGGGGGGTGAAAGAGGTAGGGGGCGGGGGGGGGGACAACTTTACCCTCTATCAGCCCATCCACCCCCAAAGTCGGTGTTTGCCAGAAGATTTCTGACCAAAAAGTAGCACAAACGAGCTCACACATTTTCGTTTGCTTCTTTAACTTTTTTTTTAAAATAAACTTATAATAATTGCAATGCATTACACGAATGTTTTCTTTTTGTAGCGCATGACCACAAAATAAAAAAAAAAATTAGTAGCGAATTCGAAGGAGTAGCGCACACTCTGAATAAACCAGCACAAAAGCGCGAATATCAAGGTAGGTGTACGCAAGACGTGTTTTAAGTTGTGTGCTTAAAACAATGGCGCTGTCTCTACACACCACCTCAGTTTGCAGCACACAAAGGGGCGACCCACGTCCCGCGGGTCAAGTAGTGACCGTCAGTCCGTTTAATCCGGCCCCGGGGGAAAAAAACACATAAATTAAGTCAAACTACTAGCTTTATCAATTACCAACATATAAATCTTGTTTTTATGACTTTTACAGTTTTATGTAAATTGCTTTTCCTGCCATATCAAAATTTTATGCAGATATCATTCAATAGTTGACTATGCAAACATAATACAAAATAATTTGATCAGATTAAAGGATTTAATTGTTAAACTTTTTTTTTTATTTTTTTTTTTTAATTTTTTTTTAACGCCGCCATTGCCAGTATGGTAGGGTGTAGTGTGCCTACCACACCAGCACTGTTGGCGGCGCTGATGCACGTCTGCTCCGCCTACAAAGCGGCGGGGTTAGTGTACCCGCTATCATCTGCAGGGACGGCAGAAAGATGGGTTTTAATCCTTGCCAGACCAGCAGGGTGTGTGTACTGCCGATCGGCCAGAATGGCAAGGAACGGGGTTTTTCCTGCCACTCAGACAGGGGGGAGGGTGTAGTGTGCCTGTACCTTCAGCCCGAAATGGCAGGCTGCGCAGGTGTGCTTGAGTGGGACGGAGAGGAAGGGTGTTGTGTGCCGACCACATCCGTCACCACCGCCAGCTGTGAATACTGAGGTCTCGGATAGTCCTCATTGACCACAGTACCACCACCCTCGCAAGTACTGGGTTTTTTTCCTGAATAGAGAACCCCTATGATCCATCCACCGTGGATCATGGTATGTCTCTCAGACCAGGAAGGAGAGATCACAAAATAACATGCCAAAATATTCTGTGATACTCTCCGAAACAATTGTTAAACCCAGAGAATTACACCCGTACGATCAGAAATATCTACACCCAAGACAAATATATACCTTGTCGGTAATAACCATATTATGGTGTCTGGTCTTTGCATATCAATATAGAAAATTCTTTTTTGAGTATAAGCGATTTGCTTATGAATGATTCTGTTCTGAAAACGTTTTATTTTTGTTCTTATTTATAGCGGAATCATGCAATTAATATATGCAGACATTTTTCAGAAAACTCCAGGTAATGGCCGGAATATGTTACTGACGTCTGCTTAAAAGGATATGGAAGAATCTGTACATGGGATCATCAGTCGAAGTGTTGGCAGTTGTTCACCCTGACTTTTCAACGTCATCGACAATGGTACCTTCAAGTACAGTCGCCCGATAAGGTTGGCAGGTGCAGTGGGAGAGGAGGTCAGAGCCGTATCAAGGGATATGAGCAAAAGGGGGGCATCATGCCCCGGGCACTACTTACAAAGGGGCACCAAATGGTATAGTATACATATAATATTATATGGTTTTCGAATGGCCAGGAAAGCTAAAAAGGGGTATTAAAAGGTATTGTAGCTTTAAACGCAGGTTAAGCTCGCTACGGCACTGAGGGGAGTGGCTAGGTATAAACTTGATAAATGTTTGGGAGCCTTAGATAACTTGTAGCAACACATCTCAGATTCAGTTTTAAAAGTAAGGGGGCAGAGGCGAAGTTAACGTCTGGCGCATAGGGCAAGCGCTTTAGGCCCTCGACTTCAAAATGGACCCCCCAAATGACCAACTGCATATTTCATTATTTTGTTGCGTATTTTTTAAGGGGCCTAAATATTTGATCTGCGTCCGGGTCCCCTGCAGACATACATCCAAATCTGAAAGGAATGGAGGGAGGGGGATTCTTCTATCTGTTTTGGGCCCAAGTGGGCCCATCCATAAGAATTAATTTGTTTTAACGTTATACACTCTTACGTTGTCCAGCAGGTCAAGAAGTGGGGAACGATAGCAAGAAGAACAGGACCAGCTGCGCGTAAGGCAACAATCTGCAAGTGGATTCCACTGCCTACGGTGGTCAAGTTTTACGAGTAAATAAGATATAAGACAGGCGGTGTTAAATAAAACCAAATCAAACGAAGTTTATGATGCAGTCATCCATCGTCCAAATATTTGGAGCAATACAATTTATTCCCCTCTTGTTTAAAAAAAAAAAAACTAAGCAGAAGCATTGAAAATCAGCATCAGAGTGCATGGTAAATTCAAAGCTTTTATATAAAAAAAATAAACCATGCCATTGAAATTAGGTCAACCATACAACGCAAAACTAAAACCGTATTTATGGTAGCAAAGGTAATATTTTTTTTCTGGGCAGTCTCGGATTCTAAACATGGTCTTACAGTCTATTGACAGAAATGTTTACTGAAATGTCGACTGAAATCATGGATATAAACAAGGCTAAAACTAGAGGCTATAAATATCTTGAAGCAAAAAAAGTGGCTAAAATGTTGATCGAAATCTTGGGCCATAATCTTGGCTAAGGCGAATCCGCTGCTTTTTTCAAATCTTTGATATAAATAGGTAAATAAAATCTGCCATAAATCTGGGCTTTAAGTAATCCATTAAAATCTTCAAATGTGAGCTAAAATCTTGGCTAAAAATAGATATTTAAAGAATACGTTTTCATTGAGTTATTCGGTTTTAATGAAGCGCGTGCTTTAGAAAGAAAACCGGATGTTTGTTTGTGCTTTCGCGCAGGACTTCCCAGTCTAAATCCAGCAAATGATCGCTCTGGCTCTAAGGTGAAATATCTGTCACCAATGTATTTGATTTCTTTGTTGAATTGTGCAACTATTTTAAACACTCTGTATGTATCATAAAGCATAGTGAAGCTAGCTAGCAGCAGTCTATAAAGTAAAGCATACTGTAGACCAACATAAAGTTAGCTAGTTATAAAGTAAAGCATACAGTCATGTAACTAACATAAAGCTAGCTAGTTATAAAGTAAAGCATACTGTAACTAACATAAAGCATTTTAGTAGCTTTATTTGTAAAGCATTCTGTAAAAAAAAATAAATAATGAATTATCCATTGTGACCTCTAGGGTTCGTGACCCCTTTTGCCTTAATCAATTGACCTTAAGTAGGTCGGTGAGATGAATCGCTTGACCACCTGTAGACTAGTAGCCAATGGGGGGAGCAAATGTCAGTAGAGTGTATTTTATCTTTTCTTCATCTTCAGTTCGTTCTTTCTGTCCTTACCAACTTCACTATCTCTTTCTCAAACTCTCTATCTCTCAATATATATATATATATAT
>JAGDYQ010000108.1:364719-502622 GCA_021962125.1 Bulinus truncatus
CCCGCGACCAGGTTCGACAATTTGATCTATAACTCAGTTGTCGTTACTTGCAATTGCTAACCGCAGTTGTTTCCCCCCATTATTTCAGTTATCAGCTGTCGTGTTTATATAAATGCGCCGCGAATTCAGGCATCTAAAAACCATTCTTATTACACTTGTACATAAATATATAGTTTAACTACATGCTACATCTTGCAATCCCACAACTGCATTAACTATATGATCTGCGGACATTACATTCGCATGTTGCTACAGGTCCAAGGAACGGGACTCCGTATTTTTTTTTTCAGGGTCCAACTATTGATGCGCTCTAGACGGACTATATTTTATTTACGGCTGTGGATGTGCGCATGCGCGATAGCCGGACTTCGAAAATTTTTTTTTCGGGGTCCGGCTATAGAAGTGCTCCTATCCCTAACCCCCAACCCCCTAACCCTAGCCCCGAAAAATAAAATATGCAATAATAAGCCGTATGTCTGCGGCGCATGCGCATCTATAGCTGGACCCCGAAAAGAAAAATTCGGATTCCCATTCCTTGGACCCGTAGCCACTTCCTTACATTAAATCGCCTCCCAATAAAGTATCGGATATTTTGAGATTTTTTTGTTCATTTAACTTTTTCATTAATTTTGACGCATTCTGCCTTCGAAAGTAGTTTACCTTCCATACAAAATAAATTAATAAAAATCTGTCTCTAGTCAACCTCCAGCCCATTACATTTTTCCAGCGAGGCCGGCCTTAAGAGCTGCGATGCCCGATTGTGAACATGTCAGCATCATGTCAGCCAGTGTGTGTGTTGGGGGGGGGGAGGAAAAGGGGGGGGCTGGGTTTGAAAACATTGGTTGCCAGCCAATGGCGTGCTGAAAATAATTATACATTTATGAAAAAAAAAAGAGGCTAATGCTTGTGATTATTAAAGAAATGTAAATAATATTCAAGATATTTTTGTATACAATGTTTAGCCTGTGACGTAACTAATAACAAACTTTAAAAGTAGCTGAGATTCCGTCCAGTTCCGATTTGAAAACATCAGTAGTGGTCTAATGGAAGTGGGGGAATCCGTATACATTGAAAACAATGGTGTGGGTGGAAGTGCCGAACCTAGAGATTTGGGGGGATACGGGGGAGGGGGGCTTGGCCTCTTTGGGGGGCCCCCTGCATTTTTGACATTCAACACCATGACATGAGATAATGTACTTGATATTTAATGTGAAAAAAAATAATTTAGGGGGCCCCTTCCACAAAATGGGCCCCCACCCTAGGAACGCCTGTGGTGGGCGTAATGAAGGGGGGTGGGGAGAATGTTTTCTGTCCACGGGGGAGGCACCGAGACCCACTAGTAGAATGTTTACATCAAACATGTTTTTTTTTATTTGTATATATTTTTTGGTGAACCGGGTTAAATTTGGTCGCCTCTCTCCCCCCCGACCCCTCCCACCACTTGGGCCGGACTTCATAATTTTTTGGGAATCCCTGGTCACGATATCAGTCAATCTGTCTGTCAATGTAAAAATATTCCCTATCAGCCCGCCTGTAAAAATGCATTTCAATCTGTGTTCTATACAGCGAAATGTTTAGTCTGCAAAGATTGAAATATTTATTGCCACATGTCAGAAATCTTGAGTTAAACTTAAAATAAAAATAACCAGACGTTATCCCCCACAGTAAATCTTGGCCAGTGTGAAACTGGGTCACAGCCAGAGATTGCTCCAGCAAAAACACCACTTTCTATTTCTCTGTACTTTTGTTTGTTGGCCTTTCAAAATCTAACCAGATTTTTTTTCAGTTGCACATCAGCCAAAAAAAAAACTTTCGCATTTCTTAAATTCCATATAAAATTTATTTATTTGTTATTAAAGAAAATTACTAAACTGTTTTTGTAATAACGAGAGAAAGAAAAATATGAAGAAGAATAATGAAGAATAAGAAATGAAATGATTGGCTGAAAAGTTTTCTTTGCAGACGAGAGGCTGTCAGAAACGTCTCGTGACTGTCAGCCATTTTTTTTTGTAAAACTAATTCTAATATGACGTCATCGAGTTTTGTATCAATATTTTTGTCTCAGGATGGCTGACACGTTTGACAATGCCAGCGCCTCTTCGTGGGGTATTTATTAATTTAAATTTATTTTATTTCAATCTTTTATTTTTTTTTTTATTCTTCATATTTGGTCCACTCCTTAAGAAACGAAAGCCCATGCAGGTCAAGGTCGTGCTGGCCTATAAAATTTTAAATTACACACAATGCGCATCGTCAATTTAAATTGGTTTTTCCGAACGCCGCCATAGTTGTGTATTATTCTATTGTGTATGAATATTTAGGTGCGACACTATGGAAAATAATACAAATGGCGGCCATTTTTGTAATCATTGGCTGACGAATTTTTAAAAAGCGATGGTGTATAAAATATATTATGTGCTCTATAAGTATATATGTTTCCATATTACTTCTCTCTCTGTCTCTCTCTGTCTCTCTCTCTCTCTCTCTCTCTCTCTCTCTCTCCTCTCTTATTCTCTCCCTATCCCCTTTTCCTCCCCTCATTCAATCCAACTCTAAAAGGTCATAGTCAGTCATCAGGATTCAGTTTTGTAGATGTTCCAAAATTGAGAGTTGAACCGAGTGGCGCCAGACAGATATTAAGGGCGGACAACGTCTCTCGGCCCGAGGGCCACCACCTGCGGCACGCACGATCATCCCAGGGATGTCTCATCGATTGTCAGACCAGACCATTGTGTCTGTCAGATCAAAACATAGGATATGTCAGACCAGACCATTGTTTCTGTCAGAACAAACAATATCATCTGTCAGAACAATCTTCTCTAGTATGTGTCGGGAACAAAACAATAGTATCTGCCAGATTACACTGCAGCATCTGTCTGTGTTGTTTGTCTGTCTATATTCAGTGTTCAAAACAATTTGCCTTAATGCGAAAGCTATGCTTAACTTTTTTAAAGTTTTATTTCTGGGTCTGTCCGGCATCAATGAGGAAACGTAGTTTTTACTTAACTGTCGCATCGTTATTCTATTACATAAGTATAGTTTGATACAGTCTGCCTTGTATGATAACTGTCCCACCAGGGCCGACACAAGGAGGAGGTGTGTGTGTGGGGCCGGGGGAGGGGGGGCCTGAACACCGTGAAGTCCCCGGCGTTTTAAGAAAACTTTTAATTTCTGTGTGTTTATTTTGCTGCATGGTTTTTCGTCTTCTTTTTTTTAGGGGGGGTGGGGGAGGGGGCCCCATCTGTTAGAGTTAGTCATGGGGGGGGCTTCAAATCATCTGGGCTTCGGCTCTGGTTTCATCATTCTTTGTCTAGTAAAAAATAAAGTATTGTGTCTTATTGTGTCTTATTGTGTCTTATATTCTTCTGTTCGAAATGGAGTTTTCCGGTTATAAACAAAATCAACACACACACACACACACACACACACAATCTGGTCAATTTGTATATAACGGTTGGCGAGGTCCCTTGAATATGACACGTACGGACGAATTAAGCCAACGGACACTGGAGAGCGACCAGCCAGCGATAACAGCCTCTACGCGCATACACACACACACACATACACACACACACGGTCACACACGCTGATACACCCCACTACGTGTTCAGCGATAACCCCCGCGAGGCGAGGTCAACCAAATAAACAGTTTCTTTCTGATAACCCCCAGACCTGGGGGACACTTTGTTCAACTTAAGATGATGTTTGGTTGGTCGTTTGTTTATATATATATACATATGTTTTCTTTCCCATAATATATATAATAGCGATTTTGGGTTCTGCGTTAAATCGAAAGTACAGAATTAATACAACAGTATTCCAGTTTAAAATACAATCATGAAAAAATCGGATCTGCCCGAAACGAAAAAAAATAACCTAGCCTGCCGATCAAGCCTAAGGGGATATAACTCTATGCAAAGGTTTTTGCAGCAAGTTAATAACAATAGCGCTCGCTACAAGACAGTCGTTCGGCTATCCCCACGGTATTTGTATACCGTAATGATAATCATATATTACATCGGACATTGGCCACACATCTCGGCCAAAGTGCGAAATGGCCGGCCATTTCTGAGGTTCATTCAAGCGGAACCGATGTGTGCGTCCAGCGACCCTATAACAAAAGCTCAAACCATAGCACGAGCACCAATAAACAACGACTCGGTTCTGCTTGGTGATCACCACATAGCCTTAGGGTGTGGCGGCCTATGGAGGGTTTGGGGGGGGAGATGGGTGACCACTGAGACCACAGTCTGTCGTCTCTCTCTCTCTCTCTCTCTCTCTGATTGCAAGGATGAGTGAATTTGACTTTCGTCGCTTGTTGATTTGAACCGTGGAGATGTCAGGTTTGATTTGCTTTGTAAAGAAAACATTTGGTCAGGCTTGGCGAAGAGGTCAAACAGTGAGGTCAAACATTGAGGTCAATCATCTTAAGTTCGACCAGTCCTACTCGATTGAAATAAGCTGTAAGACTAACTTAACTCTTTGATGAGAAAATGCGTGTGCATATGTGTGTGTGTGTGTGCATGTGTGTGTGTTTCCGCGTGAGTAATAGAAATATGCTCAAAGTCAACTCACCCACACACACACACACAAAGCCATGACTTCCAATCCCTCCCCCCTCCACTTGTTAAATGAGTACATAGTTTACACGGGTCACGTGTTTTCACAGAGTTGGTACGACCATTGCGGTAGTCATTTCCGAGGCCGTTGAATACCGTCGCTAGAAACGAAAAGACCAACAGGCAGATTGTGCCAGATGGTACGAATGTGGCAATCCAACCTGGCTTGTGTAGACTAATAAACGGTACTTTGTTGTATCCATTGATTAGTGCGCTGTAGCCAAAGACTGGAGTGCTACAGCCACGGAATATTGTGTGTTTCAGCTATACAGTAGTGAATAGCAGCCATAGACAAGTTTGCTGAGCAGCTATATTACAGATATACAATAGTTTGATGTAGTCATAGACTGGTGTTCTGCAGCTATAGACTGGTGTTCTGCAGCCATAGACTGGTGTTCTGCAGCCATAGACTGGTGTTCTGCAGCCATAGACTGGTGTTCTGCAGCCATAGACGCGTTATGCAGATATAAACTGGTGTTCTGAAGCCATAGGCTGGTGTATACTTGTGTTCTGCAGCCATATAGTTGTGTTCTGCAGCCATATACTTGTGTTCTGCAGCCATAGATTGGTGTACTACAGCTATATACTATTGTAATACAGCATATGGTGTTGTACACTAGTACAATGTATACCTTGTACCAATGCGTTACTAAATTATGCTGTGAAAATTATCTGTACCTGAAGTAAACAATGCACTACAAAATGTATTACTTCTAACCGTGGCCAGCCAAACCTACAAAGTACTTAACAACCAATCCATGGTCAGTCCTACCTGCCAGCCAGGTTCAGAATGACGCCAGGTAAAACTTCCTGCCTTTGTCTAACCGACAGTCTACACGTAAACTCTGGGCTCAAAAAATAAATCCTTTAATCAACTGGCCTAAGTTGTTTCCAGAGTTTAGAACAAACGGACAAATTATTGCTACAAACTTGCCACATCACAGAGAACTGTTTTTTTTTTAAATTTATTTACAAAGTATAACTTTCATGCAAGACCGTTCCTCATGGAATATCATTGCATAGGATCTTCACAGGCTCTCAAAATATAGCTGCTGCCTCTGCCCCCCCCCCCCCCCAAAAAAAAAAACAACAACACAGGAAAGGTTCCTCTACCTTGAATATGTGAGAGAGTGGGTTAGTAAGTCACGAATAATAATGTTTGTATAGTAATGGTTAAATACTACCGTGAGTCAGTGACTCTGCCATTGTTAACTAGTTTTTGTGCCAGCCCAATACTATGTTGGCGAACCTTTGTATATAGTAATTTTGTTTTTTTTTTTAATTGACCGACAGTAGATCTTTAAAAGTTGTCTATACTTCCACCTCGTCTCAATTGTTGTTTTATTTCCCCCCTTTCTGTTTTGTATTCTCTCCCCCCTCCCACTTTCTTGTATCCTCCTCCTCCCCCCTTACTTTATTGTATTCTTTTTCTCTTTTCATATTTCGCAACCTCCCGTTCACTCCTAATGACGACACAATTTGTAGATGACATTAAAATTTCCCCATTTCCATATTCTGAACTCTTCCCCCCCCCCCCCGCCAAATATTCTTTCTGTCTTCTCTCATCCCCACAATTTTGATATACCCTCGACACTTTAGAATTTAAGTAATCATTTGTGGATGTTGATTGGTTTATTTATTATCTCCATGGCGACAATCGCAAGACTGAGTCGATTGTAAACTTTTACCTGAAGAAAAATTGTTCACTTCAAAGTCTAATTGCTAATTCATCGTTTAGATTCTAACAGCCAATAAAAAAATGGATTTTAATTAGCTGTTTCCCCCCCCCCTTTCACATTGACATACAATAAAAAAAGATTTACATTTTCAGCCGCTAACGGTGATAGGTTGAAAAATTATCGCCCTTGAAATATAATTTATGTAGGTTATAATGCTTTTATGTAAGCCGGAAATGAACTGACTGGCTAATGTTATTTTACTGCTGACTCGAAGGTTGAAGCCTGCATGTATTTCCGAGCTGTTGTATGCAGAGCGGTTCATAAGTAGAGGCCGACAGGGCCGTAGCTTAGGGCCCCCATCGGTCTGGCAGTCAGAGCACTTTTTATAGACCCCCCCCCCCCCCCCGAATTAAAAGGACTTAAACACTTGGTTAAGTGATTGTCCAATAGTTCAAAGTATCAAAGCGCAAGATTTGCTGGCTGTGGTCTTGACGTAATTTTTTTCCCAGGGCCCCCAGAGTTATCTTTGCCTAGGGCCTTCATATGTACCTTTGCCTTGGGCCCAATGATGTACCTTGTCCACGCCCCCCTGCCACAGATACATCTTTGCTCAGGGACGCCATAACGTAGGAATGGGTCTTGTTGTATGATACGTGTTTGTTTTATCCCATAATTCTCAGAATGTTATGCACCGAATTATTGTTGTATAAATGAATCGGTCGCTTGTTTGGAGATTTATTCATTGGCGTCTCCCGACATGAACTTCACACCGTATACGATATCTTGGATGTAAGCAAATACATGTCAGCAAATACACGTATATCATAATTTGGTAGGGTAGGGTCGGGTGGTTGGGTCGGGGTGGGGTCGCTGGAATGTTTACCTGTCAAATATGACCTATAAAGCAAACTTCTTTCAGAACAGCTTTTGATACCTCCACTATCTTGAATTCAGCAAGTTCCCTGTCCCCCCACCCACCCCCACACACACCCCTCCCCTCTCTCAACTTCTCACTCCACCCACGCATATTTACACACACATACGCGCATGCACATAAACACACACACACACACACACACACAGACGATAGCGCCAACTTTTTTTTATTTTTATCGCCGCGTATATTAGTCTATTGAATACCAGATTTATCAATCGTCTGTCGTTTTGTCCGGAAAAGAAAAAAAAAATTAACCGAAAAAAAAAACATAACGGACTAGAATGATCCGGTGAAATTCTCTCCAAGATTTATTGTTTTAAGGTTTTATCTGAAATATTTCAAGACGGTTGACGTCTTGTCTTCATTTTTCTCTGATTGTATATTTTTTTTTGTATACAAAGTATTTCTTTCTTTCTTTCCGGCAAGAATGTTCCTTTATTTTACTTGTGATAGAGAGAAGGAGATATGCGCGTGTGTGAGTGAGTGAGAGAGAGAGAGAGAGAGAGAGAGAGAGAGAGAGAGAGAGAGAGAGAGAGAGAGAGAAAGAGATAGTGAGTTAGGGAAGGACAGAAAGAGACAGACCATGAAGATGAAGAAAAGATAAAATACACACGCACTGACATATATAACTGTCGTGGCTACTAGTCTGGGTGGTCAAGCGATTGAAATCTCACCTACCTAAAACTTAAGTCACGAACCCACTAGAGGTCACAATGGATAATTCACTAATTTTATTATTTTTTTTTTTTACAGAATGCTTTATAACTAAAGCTACTAAAATGTTTTATGTTAGTTACAGTATGCTTTACTTTATAACTAGCTACACTATGCTTTATGATAGTTACAAAATGTTCTAAAATAGTTACACAATTCAACAAGAAATCAAATACATTTGTGAGCAGATATTTCGCCTAAGAGCTGGATCGTCGTCTGCTAGTTTAGACCCGGAAGTCCACTGGTTATCTCTCACCGCGGTTTATTTTCTAAAGCACGCACTTTATCAAAACCGAATAACTCACTTACAACGTTTTCTTTAAATATCTATTTTCAACCAAGATTATAGCCAAGATTTTAGCTAATATTTTAGCCAGGACTATAGCCAAGATTATAGCCAAGATTTCAGTCAAAATTTAGCCAACATTTTAGCCAAGATGACAATAGCCAACATTTTAGCCAAGATGACCATAGCCTCGATTTTAGACACGATTTTAGCCAAGATTATAGCCAAGATTTCAGTCAACATTTCAGCCAACATTTCAGCCAAGAAGACTATAGCTAAGAATTTGGCCAAGATTTCAGTCAACATATCAGCCAACACTTTAGCCATGAAGACTATAGCCAAGATTAAGTTTAAGATGAACTGCCCAGAAAAAAAATATTTGCTGCTACATAAATACTGTTTACATTTTGCCGTTGTTTGGATGACCTAATTTCAATGCGCATTGTTTATTTTATAACTGAATTTGCCGCGCACTCAGTATTTGATTTCGAATTTACTTTGTTTTTTTTTTTTAAAACAAAGAGGGGGGAATACATTTTATTGGTCCAAATATTTGGACGATGGATGACTGCATCATAAACATTGTTTATTGGATGAGAAACCACTTCCTGTCTTATGTCGGCTCACTCGTAAACAAACCCGTAAGGCAGTGGATCCACTTGGCCAGATATGTTGCCTTACGCACAGCTGGTTCTGTTTATTCTTCTTGCTATCGGCCCCACTTCTTGACCTGCTGGACAACGTAAGAATGTATAACGTCAAAACAAAGTAATTCTTATGGATGGGCCCACTTGGGCCCAAAACAGATAGAAGAATCCCCCTCCCCCCATTCCTGTCAGATTTGGATGTATGTCTGCAGGGGAACGCAGATCAAATATTTAGGCCCCTTAAAAAATACGCAACAAAATAATGAAATATGCAGTTGGTCATTTGGGGGGCCCATTTTGAAGTCGAGGGCCCAAGGCGCTTGCCCTGTGCGCCAGACGTTAACTTTGCCTCTGCCCCCCCCTTACTTTTAAAACTGAATCTGAGATGTGTTGCTACAAGTTATCTAAGGTTCCCAAACATTTATCAAGTTTATACCTAGCCCCTCCCCTCAGGGTCGTATCGAGCTTTACTCGCGCCCCGGGGGCACAATACCTTTTTAATACCCTTTTTAGCGCCCCCCCGGCCATTCTAAAACCATATAATATTATATGTATACTATACCATTTGGTGCCCCTTTGTAAGTAGTGCCCCATATAATATTATATGTATACTATACCATTTGGTGCCCCTTTGTAAGTAGTGCCCGATGCATGATGCCCCCCTTGCCCACCCATCGATACGCCTCTGCCCTCCCCTCCCACCGCCCTCCCAACCGTATCGGGCGACTGTACTTGAAGATGCCATTGTCGATGACGTTGGAAAGTCAGGGTCAACAACTGCCAACACTTCGACTGATGATCCCATGTACAGATTCTTCCATATCATTTGAAGCAGGCGTCAATAACATATTTCGGCCATTACCTGGAGTTTTCTAAAAAAAAATGTCTGCAGATATTAATTGCATGATTCCGCTATAAATAAGAACAAAAAAAAACTTTTTCAGAACAGAATCATTCATAAGCAAATCGCTTATACTCAAAAAAAGAATTTTCTCTATTGATATGCAAAGACCAGACACCATAATACGGTTATTACCGACAAGGTATAAATTTGTCTTGGGTGTAGATATTTCTTATTTATCGGAAGTGATTTTCCGGGTTTAATAATTAAACCCTTTAATCTGATTAAATTATTCATTATTATGTTTGCATAGACAACTATTGATTGATATCTGCTTAAAATTTTGATATGGCAGGAAAAGCAATTTACATAAAACTGTAAAAAGTCATAAAAACAAAGATTTATATGTTGGTAATTGATAAAGCTAGTAGTTTGACTTAATTTGTGTGTTTTTTTTCCCCCGGGGGACCGGATTAAACGGACTGATGGTCACTATTTGACCCGCGGGACATAGGTCGCCTTTGTGTGCTCCATACTGAGGTGGTGTGTAGAGACAGCGCCATTGTTTTAAGCACACAACTTAAAACACGTCTTGCGTACACGTACCTTGATATTCGCGGTTTTGTGCTGGTTTATTCAGAGTGTGCGCTACTCCTTGCGAATTCGCTACTATTTTTTTTTTGTTTATTTTGTGGTCATGCGCTACAAAAAGAAAACATTCGTGTAATGCATTGCAATTATTATAAGTTTATTTTTAAAAAAAAGTTAAAGAAGCAAACGAAAATGTGTGAGCTCGTTTGTGCTACTTTTTGGTCAGAAATCTTCTGGCAAACACCGACTTTGGATGTGGATGGGCTGATAGAGGGTAAAGTTGTCCCCCCCCCGCCCCCTACCTCTTTCACCCCCCACCCCCCTCGTCTTGGCACGTGCTGCCACCAACCTCTGTTTGTTGATGCTCCCGGACATGGAAAGTTATTCTGACCTCGCGTGCCTTTCCCGACCGATAAACAAAAAAGGTCCACTCACTCAATCCGATAACATTGTTATCTGTCATCTCTCTCTCTCTCTCTCTCTCTCTCTCTCTCTCTCTCTCTCTCTCTCTCTCTCTCTCTCTCACTCTCTCTCTCCCCACTTCGTCTTCCCCTCTACCCTTAATGTGTTTTTGTGTTTGTATGTTCATGTCTTGTGTTTGTAAACAGTGTCTATGGATGTCTGTGGATGTTTACAAAGAAATTACATTCCGGCTTGAAAACAGGAAAAAAACGAGTATGTCTGTCTTGACTTTCATTACTGGCCAACATGTTTCTGTTCACTCTCGCTACACCCACTCTAATCTCCAACCACTACAATGGCAGTTGCAAGGTGAGAGGGGGGGGATATTTTCTTCTGTTGTTTTTATTCCTTAAGTGGGGTCTTGGACATTAATCCCCACCCACTGATGTGCTCGACAGTTGTCATTGTTTAGGTCAAAGGTCACTTGTTTTCAACCATTATCCTCCGCCCCCCCACCACAGGGCCGGACTTACTGACAGGCCGACTAGGCCGTGGCCCAGGAGCCCCACGAAATAAGGGGCCCCGAATTTTTTATTTATTTTTCAAAATGGGGCCCCTCAAATTTTAATTGACCTAGGGACCCTAAAATTGTTAATCCGGCTTTTATGGGCCCCCCCTCCCCCCTCCTCCCTCCCCTTGCGGTAGGAATGCGTCCACGTAGTTCCTTCTGTTACATAACAGCACGGTAACAAACAACCAGCAACAATCCAGTGCACCGATTCATCATTCCTACAAAATATGTTTTCCTCTTTTGTCAGCAAGTATTTTTCTTTTCTTTCCTTTTCAACCGACTTTGCACTTACCTCCTCCCACCCCCATCCCCGCCGCTTCTAAATAATCTCACAGCTCTGCTGAATGCATCTGGTTATTAGCTTACTGCGCATTGAAATAGTAAAAATAATAAAAAAAAAAAAAGCATTGTCGCCTCAGCCGATGCGCACCACATGCGAAAAGTTTTTAGGGGGGGGGGGGGGACAGTGGGTGTAAGTAAGTGTACTTAAAGACTTCGAAAACTTCAATCAACTAGATCAGAGCATGACTTTTCCTGACCCACTTTACTCAACTAGAGCATCGCTTGACTTTTCCTGACCCACTTTACTCAACTAGTTCATCTACTGACTTTTCCTGACCCACTTAACTCAACTAGAGCATCGCTGGACGTTTTCTGACCTACTTTACTCAACTAGAGCATCTCAGGACTTTTTCTGACCCACTTTTCTCCACTAGGGCATCTACCGACTTTACCTGACCCACTTTACTCAAACCATGTCCATGATGTTTTTGTTACTCTTTCCCCACAGATCGCTTTTAAAGGTTGTTATTGTTTTGTTTTACCGTTAAGGTGGGCCATTAAGACAAAGAGCCCCCCCCCCACCACTACCATTGAATCTTTATTTCCGTCTTCCATTTCTTTATTTTCGCAATTAATGGCAATTCCCTCTTTTTTCTCCTCTTCCTCCCGTTTTGGCACCACGTCATAAACAACACACATGGAAACGAAGCTTCGGCCATTTTTGTTTGTTTCACCTCACACACGCGCACACACACACACACACACACACACGCAGACAGACAGACATGCCAGACTAAAGCAAGCTGGCACTGCAAAGTGTTCGGCCATTTATTGTCTCAACTCTCACTAACCGAAATAAAACACTCACACACACACAGACACACGTCTGCTCACCCTTGACTTACGCCTCTGGCTGGGAAGGACTGAAATACTTTCTGTTTCCGTGAGCGTCGTGCTGTAAAATAGTTACCCGACAGGGGGTCTTGAGGAATGACATCTTTCTCTCTCTCTCTTTCTTTCTTTCTCTCTCTCTCTCTCTCTCTCTCTCTGTCTCTTCCTCTGTGTCTATTACCTCCACCCCCCCACCACCGCCCGATCAGTGACAATAACAGTCAGCGTTTAAATAATACATATATAAAAGCGATTTGGGTTCTGCGTTAAATCGAAAGTAAAGAATTAATACAACAGTATTCCAGTTTAAAATACAATCCATGAAAAGATCGGATCTGCCCGAAACCAAAAAATAACCTAGCCTTCTACCGATCAAGCCTAAGGGGATATAACTCTATGCAAAGGTTTTGCAGGGTACAGCTAGTATACATATATATTTTTAAAAACAAGTATTAATGGGTAGATAATCCAACTACTCAGCTCACTGCACGGCCGGGGATAGCTATTGTAACGCCCTGTGCCAGTGAAGGTTTATTAAGTGTAACGCCACTATGGTGCTCCGCTCCCTCCTCCCACCCCTCCCCCCCCACCATAATTCGGCGCCCTGTGTTGCCGCACAACCAGTACTAACCTCCTTTGAGTCACGTGACTCTCTTAGTCATTAGTGTGTTCTCATAATAGTTCTACTTTGATTTCATCTTATCCTCACATTGACATCACACGTCATTGGCCCATAGTCCGTTCACCGAACCAAAGATTTGTCACGAAACTAAATTGTTGCAATATATATATATATATATATATATATATATATATATATATATATATATATATATATATATATATATATAACAACAAACGACAACAACTTATTTGTTTAAAAACCTTCGGTCATGGGGTGGATAGCTCAATTATTTACTCCTGAAAGGGTTCTAACGTGTTTACCCATGTCGCTACACCCCACCCCTCCCTACCTCCCCCTCCCACCTACCCACACCCCCCCACTTTCAAAGGCAGCCATTAAACAACAGAACCAGGTCACTGCAACCATATTGTAGTTATCAACTACAAACATGACGTAGGGTAATAAAATAAACATAACCGTGTTGCTCCTTTGATTAGAAACGTTTTCCATCCTAACATCTTAATAAAACCTTTTAACAAGATAGAGGGAATTTGAAGAAAAACTGCATGAATGAAACTATATCTTCTCATTTAATACTTAAGTAGTAACAGATTTATAACATTTTTTAGTTTTAACAGCTTTGCATTTCGATGCCTCATGAAAACGTAAACAAACAAACAAACAAAGGGAGGTCACAAAGTCTTGGATACATAAAGGGGCGTAAATGATAGACGGTCTTTAAATCAATCGTAATCAAGAACTTTTTCTTTTTTTTACAACCATACTTAATGAATAGATCACAGTCATCAAATATTGATGACGTCATTTGCTCTCTCTCTCTCTCTCTCTCTCTCTCTCTCTCTCTCTCTCTCTCTCTCTCTTTCTCTCTCTGTCTCCCCCTCTGTCTCTGTAATCCCTGTGAACCTTTATTTCCTACTTAAATCAAAGATCAAGACTCGTTCAAATTGAAAGGCTTTCGGCAAAAAGAAAGTTACAGACGTAAAACTTAATTCATAGAGATTATGGCGCATTAACCAGGGAAATTAATTTGAATTCTCTCTCTCTCTCCTCCCTCTCTCTCCCCTCTCTCCAATCTCTTTATATATATACCTTTTAAAATTATAGTGTCTTTATTTAATATTTGATGTACAAATTTTGTTTCAAAGTCTCTGTGACTTCGCTGACAAGACGCCGTTAAATGACTTCACAGACTTTTTTTTAATGACTTTGGACCTTCAGTTGTGGTCTAGTCTCGTCAATTCGTCTTGGTCTAGTCTCGTCAATTCGTCTTGGTCTAGTCTCGTCATTTCGTCTTGGTCTAGTCTCGTCATTTCGTCTTGGTCTAGTCTCGTCATTTCGTCTTGGTCTAGTCTCGTCATTTCGTCTTGGTCTAGTCTCGTCATTTCGTCTTGGTCTAGTCTCGTCATTTCGTCTTGGTCTAGTCTCGTCATTTCTTCTTGGTATTGTCTCGCCATTTCGTCTTGGTCTAGTCTAGTCATCTTGTGCAATCATTCATTTCTCTCACTAACAACTTCACTTGACGTATGACTCACTTATTTCCTGCTAATTTCTTTTTTTTTTTCTTTCCGGTTCTGTTTTTCTCTGTCTGTCACTTTTGTATTTGTCTGTCTGGGCCGTTCATCCAGTCATTTCTTCTTATTATCTCTAATTTTATCCTTTGTTTTTCTCAAATTCTTTCTATTTTTTCCAATCTATCTATCTATCTATCTGTCTATCTATCTATCTATCTATCTATCTATCTATCTATCTATCTATCTATCTATCTATCTATCTATCTATCTATCTATCTATCTATCTATCTATCTATCTATCTATCTATCCATCCATCTATCCATCTATCCATCTATCCATCTATCCATCTATCCATCTATCTATCTATCTATCTACCTACCTACCTATCTACCTATCTATCTATCTATCTTTCCGTCTTTCCACATTCCACCCATACATTCATTATCCATCCATATATCTACCAATTCCTACAGTCATTGCCTAGTCTATCTATCTATCTATCTATCTATTTATCTATTCCCACACCCATCTCTATCTATCTCTAATGTGGGGTGGGGGGACGGTAAAGCGCCCGACTGTCGAACTGAGGGTCCCGGGATCAATCTCAGGTGACAACCCAGCGAGTTCCTCAGGTCATGGCGAAAGTTCCCAACATGCCTCCCGTGGTGCCTCCATGGCCATCGCACTATCAGCTACGGCATGGATGAAAGAAGGCCGCGATATATACAATCCCATCTAAAGGATCTAAGAAATAATGATTTCATCATTGCAGGGACTCCACAGATCTATCTATAAATCTATAATTTCGTTGAAATAAAAAAAAAATGAAACATATGTATCAGGAAATACAATGCTACAACGGTATAAGACTTTAAGCTTGCAATCAGGCAGTTGATGATAATGATATCACAATGAGCAGGTTGATGTTAACAGATTGTCATGGAGGCGGGGGGAGGGGGAGTGGGGTGGGGGTACTTCAGGATTCACTCGTACACACCAAGCAATGTTCATAATTAGCACTCACCAGTGTGTGAGTCATTTCCCTCTACGTACTCAATGCAGGATTTACGTATAAGCTGTATCTTAGGGCCCCTACTTCCATGGGCCCCCCCCAAGAAAATTGTCCTAGTGAGCAATGGTCTTATATACTTTTAAACATTTAGCACTGACCTGTAAGATCTGGATTTTTTAAAAAGTGCCCCCGTACCTCAAAAAATGCTTAGGGCCTTATCAAGTCTCAATCCGGCCCTGTTACCTACTGGTGTGCTCGCTCACAACACAACGGTGTGTACTGGATCCACAATGCACAGATTGAATCGGTTCAAACACACCAGAACGCCTCAATAAAAAAAAAAACAGCACAACACCTCTTGTGTTTAAAGAAATAAATAAAAAGGTGTCTGGAACATCTATAAATAGACACAGGCAAACCTTTACCCAGAATTCTCCAGACATCTTTTTAATTTATTTTATCTTTTTCATTTTCGAAACCGAATCTCACTACTTACGTCATATCCGTTCGAATTTCAAACGAAGTAAAACAACAACCTAGAGATGGTAAAGTGAAGGGGTGGGGTGGGGGGGGAGGGAGGGTGGAGAGAAAGAGTGAGAAGGGGAGATGACTAGGATAGATCATGACCTTAAATGACTTATGGATAATCTTTCACCTGAATAGTTACATATTTGTTGTTGTTATTATTCAAATAGAAGAAAATGTACGAGGGACATCTGTTCGTTACTAGGCAACGGCGAAACACAAATCCATTTTCTACTTTTGGGGCATTACCCTATTTCGTCTACCGACCCTGGTTCACAGACGTTCAGGATTCATCTGATAAACTAGAATAGAATATCCATTTGAGAGACGGTCTTCTGATGACTTATATTGCTCGTATGCCAAGCAATTATTACAAATGTACAACATGTATCTATTTATAGAAGACTAATTTTAATTATGGTTGGTCCAATCTCTCGAAAATCTCAACTTCCTGTAAAATCTAATCTTTTGATTTGGTCCCACGTTCCGTCACTCATAACTAGATTATCGCGTTAGTATTTCAGAATAACCTCCCCTTTAAACAGTCCCATCTTTTTCCACGTGACTAAGACGTCTTAGACTAGCGAAAGATCAACATGTCAGAATCTCTAGGTCTCCCCTGGCATTAGCTCCAAATACGAGGTATAAATTTTTTTTAAATGCCTTTGTAGGAAGGGATGGAAAAAAAACATCGCTCGAATGACATAATATGTCATCTAACGTTTCGCCAGCGAAAAACGTCTTGCCTTGACATCTGCTAATGACATTTCATTTTATTTTTATTTTGGCCAGGATTTCCGTTCTATATTTGTTTAAAATAATATCCTTTCGGAGGTCTGCATAGTTGCCAGGATTTTTTATTTTTTTGGCTGCGATACAGAAAGTGAATAGAAATATTTTTTTTCTATTTTGGCAGCGAAGACAGAAAAAAAATGCAAAAAATCTGGCAACTATTTCACGTTTAGGTATTTCATGTTTTCATTTGTTGGCAGGTAGTTAGTTGACTGTTGAAACATGGCGATCGCAGCATTCTGATTTGCCTGACCATTTGATAAATAGATATTTCAATGATACATATGTAAGGTCGTCATGCAGAGGGTGCAGCCCAAATCCGTCTGGAGGGGGGAAGGGGGGGCTACCATTACGGGACCCCCATCCGGTTGGGAGTCTTTTGACGACCAGCCACCTTACCCTTAACCCCTCCCCCCCTCCTCCCCGCTTCTACCGGTCAATGGATATGGTCAGTGGCCCAAGATCATCTGTCCGCCGTTCTGATACATGGGGAGGGTGAGGTAGAGAGAACTAGGAGAGAGACAGAGAGAGAGAGAGAGGAAACACAGAGGGAGAGAGAGAGAAAAAAAAAAAAAAAAAAAAAAAGAGAGAGACAGAGAGAGAGAAAGTGAGACAGGAGAGAGAAAAAAAAAAAAAAAAAAAAAAAAAAAGAGAGACAGGAAGAGAGAGAGTGAGAGGGAGACAGAGACAGAGAGAGAGAAAGAGAGAGACAGAGAGAGAGACAAACAGAGAGAGAGAGAGAGAGAAAGAGAGAAAAAAAAAAAAAAAAAAAAGAGAAAGAGAGAGGACATGTGTGATTATGTATTAAAGATATATCTTTTTGACTTTATTCGTTTGTATGTACATACATATAAAGAGGTCGGTGTGAGGGGGGGGGGGCAAGCTAGTACCTGGAAGAGCGTCATAAAACTGGGTCATTTCTTTTCTTCTTAAGTGCTGGGATAATTCCTTCGGATTAGAGAATGCATAAACGTAATCAAGTTTCATTCATTTGCAAAACCAGTTGTTTTTTTTTTCGCCTCTTTTATTGCCACATGTCGTAATTCACTGTGTCTGTGTCTCCAGGCAATTCACTGTGTCTCCAGGCATAGAGGTTTATTTTTAAATTCATTTGACAAATGGAGGTTTTTACATTTTTTTTTACTTTTGTTTTTACATTTTTGAGTTTCTCCCATTGTACTCGTTAAATTTAGACTACATTCTAGTGAAGGGGTGTGTCACCTTATACCAAGAAAATGTAAATCTAATGATTGTAATAAACTTAGACTGATAGACAGGCAGACAAAATGACAGACAGCAAGTGAAATGGTCAGGAGGGCTCATATACAGATAGTTGAATAGACAGATATGTAGAAGTAGATGAATAGATGAATTAATTAGACAGGCCAAGAGATAGGTATACGTACATACATACAAAAAGACAGACATGCAGACAAAGAAATACAGACACGGCCACACAGAAAAATAGACGCAGCCAGACAGAGAAATAGGTAGGCACAGCCAGATAGAGAAATAGGCAGACACAGCCAGATAGAGAAATAGGCAGACACAGCCAGACAGGGAAATAGGCAGACACAGCCAGACAGAGAAATAGGCAGACACAGCCAGACAGGGAAATAGGCAGACACAGCCAGACAGGGAAATAGGAGGCAGACACAGACAGACAGAGAAATAGACAGACACAGCCAGACAGGGAAATAGGCAGACACAGCCAGACAGGGAAATAGGAGGCAGACACAGACAGACAGAGAAATAGACAGACACAGCCAGACAGGGAAATAGGCAGACACAGCCAGACAGGGAAATAGGAGGCAGACACAGACAGACAGAGAAATAGACAGACACAGCCAGACAGGGAAATAGGCAGACACAGCCAGACAGGGAAATAGGAGGCAGACACAGACAGACAGAGAAATAGACAGACACAGCCAGACAGGGAAATAGGCAGACACAGCCAGACAGGGAAATAGGCAGACACAGCCAGACAGGGAAATAGGAGGCAGACACAGCCAGACAGGGAAATAGACAGACACCCAATGTACCCAAGAAACTTACGAAGCCTTGTACCAACTCATTCTGTCACTGGTAAAATCTACACCCATTTTGAGAATGATCCACTCCACATGTTTACTTTGTGGAGTTTGTTTACGATTTCTTCCAATCAAAATCAAACATTCTCTAATATAGAGATAGTTGTCTTTATAGCTATTCATATATATATATAATGTTTCGTTGGCTCCAATTCAATCCAACAATCAGCACACAATTTATCAGTCATACATAATGCATGCACTCAATCACAATATTTGATACCCCCTCCCCTCCCCGGGGGTCAACGCCCCTGATTCATTCCAGATCCGTCTCCCTAGATTTTTTAGAAGGTAGGTGTGAAAAGCACCGAGAGGAGCGAACGGGGCTCGCGTGGGGACGACACCTCCTGTGGTGGTTATTAAGTAGGTCACTCGTGTATTGTGTTGATTAGTTGGCTTCTACTAACAACAAAAAAAAATACCTATTCACACACACACACACACCATATATATATATATATATATAAAAAGACTTATTCCCCCCCCCCCAACCCCCACCCCCACAGCTTATTGAGGTCATGACTTCAAGTTCGTTGAGATCAGAATGCAGATACAGCGGCGGCATAACGGTTTCCCTCCCCCCCACCCACCCACCCACCTCCCACTTTGTTGGAAGTTCGTTATATTGAATTAGAGTGTCACCTCACACTCCAGAAAGTGTTCTGACCCACCCCCCGCCTCCCCCCTTCCGCACTCTCCCATTCGCCCCCCCCCCCCCAATCACCTTTGTTTATAGTCTTTATATGTAGATACCGAAATGTGAAACGAGCTGATGCCCCAATGTACAGGTACTGTACACGTATTTGTCATTTTGGCGGGTTTTTGTTTTTGGAAATAATTGAGGCCATACACCCGTTCAACGGGTGGTGGGACGGGTGGTTGAGAGGTGTAGTGCGCTCGGCTGGCTCGGCTGTCGAAATGGTAGATCTTCTTGTTCGACCCTCGTTCCAGGTCCTAGTATGGGTAGAAACTTTTTAAAATGCCACCTTCCTTAACTGGGGAATTAAGGCCGACTGGGCATAGTTCCTGTACCAGACATGGCAAAAACTGCGGCCCCCGCCTGGTTGTTTAATGCGGCCCGCGCTCTTCTCCTATACGCTCGTTTGTATAAATGACGTTTACATTTAACGTATATTTATTTCATATATACACTCTATCCATCTGTTCTTGATGCGGCCCTTCTGTAAAATGTATGAACCCAATGTGGCCCGCGGTTCGAAAAAAATGCCCACCCACTGGCAACAGAAACATATGAATTCTACACTTCATCTGCCCCTGAAGGGAATTCCACTAACAATGTTAACAGCTAATGCAGCAACAGTTCAAGAGAGATAGTTAAAAAACTATAAAAGAAACCTTCAATTCTGAGGTCAAGAATTTAGGATTCGAAGATGTTTTGTGACGTCAATGGGCCAATAGTGGACGCTGAAATCCAATTCTCAAACGACAACTAGCCCATGCCATCTGACGGATGTCATTTCTCTAAACAGATGTCATTCCTCTGAGATGAGAGAGAACTATCAATTCATGTTTTTTTTTTTATTTTACCATTCGGTCTGATCATAAATAATTGAATGCTTTTAAATTGAACTAGGCGGAAGGGTGGGTTGGGGTGTCAGTGTGTGGGGGTGTCGGTGGGTTGGGGTGTCAGTGGGTGGGGGTGTCAGTGGGCGGGGGGGGTGTAAGTGGGTGGGTGCTACTGTGTTGAACGGACTCATTTCGTCCTACATTGCAACGAAAAAAAAATTAATAATAAGATAATAATAATTGGATTATAACCTTTCTTTTAAACGCCATGCGATGTGCTGCTTTGTTATGCTAAATGCAGTGGTTCCCAAACATTTGCGTTTTGCGACCCACTAAAAAAAAAGCTGTTCGTTTTGTTTTTCGTCAGTACAACAATATTTAGTCAGTCCATGATTCATGTGTTGCAAGATCTGTTCCATGGTTTATCAGTTCATGATTCATGTGTTGCAAGATCTGTTCCATGGTTGGTCAATTCATGATTCACGTGTTGCAAGATCTGTTCCATAGTTGGGCAGTCCATGATTCATGTGTTGCAAGATATGTTCCATGTTTGGCCAGTCTTGAGGTGGAAGAGAGTCGCGCCATCTTAGTTTATCAAAATTCGGCGAACAAAATGAAACAAATAACGAATTTGAAAAACAACTGGCTCACTGAGAGCCACACAAAACTCAATTAAGAGCCACATTTGGCCAACACTACTTTTCTATCCTATTTACTGGGGGTTGATCTGTTGGTATGCGTGGAGATGGTCGCGGGTTCGAACCTCACTCCTCAGTTGCTGCTCGGACCGCGCCTGTATGTTTAACTCATAAATCTTTCATATAATTTTTTTACTTTATTCATGCGGGCAAAATGACGTAACACTACAGTCATCACATCACGTGATTAGACAACTACACACACACACACTCACACACACACACATACACACAGATAGATAGATCTTTAGCTGATAATGCAGCATGTATACATGTATTCATTATCAACTAAACATGGCTGTATCAGGGATTTGTTTTATGTTTTTATGATCTGGGAATCTAATGCAGTGATAGCGATAAATGTTTTTGTTTAAAAAAAGAAATTAAAAAAAAAAATACCTTTCGATAAGCCATGAGACCAAATAAAGTCTGATATGACTAATCACTTTGATATTTAAACGATTTTTTGTGTTTAAATATAATGGCCAATGTTTGTTTTAAATTTAATAATAAACATTGTGCAAACTTGAAGCGATACTTTCAGACAAGAGGATATTGCTTTTAATAAAAGATAACTCTATGAGCACAACGGAATCAAAGGAAATATTCAAACTAAGTGGATTTAACTCAGTTAGGCTTATTTGTTTTCGCTAGTTGGACGGCAAAGGTGTGTTGAATTTCATTTACTGTTTCCGTTTGTATTCGTTTGTTGACACATTTTAATTTCATTTAGTTTGCATTTGTTTGATTTTGGTTCCTTCGGTCTGTTTTTTGGTCCCTTTGGTCTGTTTTTTGGTCCCTTTGGTCTGTTTTTTTATGAATGTTTTTACCAATGTTAAATTATGTTTATGAGTTTTATTTAATTAATGCTTAAGTCTTTATTAATTTTAGTATTCGGTCGCACCATCTTCAGTTGAACGAAATTTAGTGGATCAAAATAACGAGATTCTTGTAGTAGTGAGAGTCACAATTAGCTCCACAGAGGAGCCGCATAGATGGGAGCCGTATTGCGGCTCTGATAGCCACCGTTGTATTATACAATGACGCCAAACAAATAAAAGACGTTGATGGTAGCTGGTAAATGTCGATGGTAGCCAGTATACGTTGATGGTAGCCAGTATACGTTGATGGTAGCCAGTATACGTTGATGGTAGCCAGAATATGTTGATGGTAGCCAGTATACGTTGATGGTAGCCAGTATACGTTGATGGTAGCCAGTAGATGTTGATGGTAGCCAGTATATGTTGATGGTAGCCAGTATACGTTGATGGTAGCCAGTAGATGTTGATGGTAGCCAGTATATGTCGATGGTAGCCAGTATACGTTGATGGTAGCCAGTAGATGTTGATGGTAGCCAGTATACGTTGATGGTAGCCAGTATACGTTGATGGTAGCCAGTATACGTTGATGGTAGCCAGTAAATGTTGATGGTAGCCAGTAGACGTTGATGGTAGCCAGTATATGTTGATGGTAGCCAGTAGATGTTGATGGTAGCCAGTAGATGTTGATGGTAGCCAGTAGATGTTGATGGTAGCCAGTATATGTTGATGGTAGCCAGTAGATGTTGATGGTAGCCAGTATACGTTGATGGTAGCCAGTATACGTTGATGGTAGCCAGTAGATGTTGATGGTAGCCAGTATATGTCGATGGTAGCCGGTAGATAATGATGGTAGCCAGTATATGTCGATGGTAGCCAGTAGATGTTGATGGTAGCCAGTAGATGTTGATGGTAGCCAGTAGATGTTGATGGTAGCCAGTAGTATGTCGATGGTAGCCGGTAGATAATGATGGTAGCCAGTAAATGTGTGCCCGCGTGGTGTGAACCGTGAAACACATGACAGAACAAACTTGTCAACTTCATTTTTTGTTTTGTTTGTTCTTTGATCAGAACCTCCCGACCCAGCGGTCATTTTCCCCCGGACATCAAAGTGACTCTCTATACTTTATGCATTTCTTTTGACCCCGGGGGTGGGGGGGTGGTGGGAGGGGTCACTTGGTGAGCGCCGTATACCGGTACGTCGGTTAGCCCTCCTCCCCATGACCCGGAACGGTAGCTTTGTTTGACCGCAACTACTGCCTGAATAAAAGGAAAGATACGTGTAAAAAAAAAAGGGGGACGGGGTGTCAAAAGGAAATAAACCAAAATCATTACAAAAAAAAAAAAAAATTCTTCGGCTTCCCCGACAGGATAGAAATAAAAGAGATTCTGACAGCAGCCGCCACCCCCGACCCCCCCCCCATCCCCCACCCCCGGGGGCCTCCATTCTTGGACAATAAAGAACAAAGTGGAAGTAACTGCACAGCCATGAGGTACAAATAAATATTGAGTTATCTGTTCTTCACGCCAGGGGTGTTTACTGTTGCTTTTGTGATTTAGGACCGACCCCCCCATACCACCACCGCGAGAGAGACATTGACCGTAATCTGCAAATAAAAAAAAAATTAAAGCGCTCCCTTCCCCCCCCCCCCCCCATCTTTTTCTTTTTTTAAAGGCAATAAACAAAACTCAAAAAAAACTATTTTAAAAAAAAAAAAAGTTCACAGGGGGAGAAATTGAGACCGGGGGGGGGGGGGAGGGAGACCAGTCCGTCTAAAAGGGGACAGCCAATCAAGACTTTGGTTAATTTTAGAAGAGAAAAAAAAAGAGAGAGAGAGACAAATACGGAGGTCAAATATTGGAGGGGTCCCCCCCCCCCCCCCCCCCGTATCTAAATGACCTAGTTTAAACCGCGACCCTTTTAATTACGTCAAAACTATGTCACTGGTGTTTGTTTGGAAGTATTTATTCCGGTAATGTGGAGGGGGAAGAGGGTTGGAGATACATGTATTTTGTTAAAATTGATTATTTGTGTTATTTTTTTTTTTTTTTTTGCAGTGTTATTGTTGTTGTTGTTGTTATGTGAAACACATTTATTTTTTTCATAGCCACGCGCACACGCGTACACGCACAGCGGTACACACATACAAACACATTCAATCTCTCTCTCTCTCTCTCTCTCTCTCTCTCTCTCTCTCTCTCTCTCTCTTACCTCACACACATACTGCCAAGCCCACTGTTAGAGTTAAAACAACAGCACAGAATAACAGCACAGAATAACAGACTGGTGACCTCCGGGAACTGGTCGTCCAAGAATTTCAGGCAGTGGTCGGAAGGGTATACATTTCCACTTACTTGTTCCCCCCCACACACCCCGCCATTCACCCCAACCCCGTATAAAGTATCACATTGCATTTGTTCAACCTCCAGACCAGGGCCTCACAGTTAGGTGCCAGGAAACTGACCATCAAGTCCTCTCATTGTGCTCTCCCCCCCAAACTCTCACCCTCCTCCTCCCCATCTCTCCTCACCCCGCCCCCCGCCACTAAGCCTCTCAGGTACCAGGCGTCACTCTACTTGCCTCCATCTGGGCTCATCGACAGTTTCCGACGCCACGAGGCAACTCATCGCGGGGGTCATCCATTTGAGGTTTCTTAAGTGTAACCATCTTCCCCACCCCCCCCTTTCGCCCCGACCCCCCTCCCCCACCACACACACACGTGAATCTCCCCCCCCCCGCAGACGATGACGTTGATAAGCTGCTGAAACCCCCATGGGGGCTCTACATTCTTTCACTCAAGAGATTCACGTTGTAACTCTTTGTGTACATGCTGCTCGTCTGAAAGTGTTCGTTCAGAACGCCCTTGTTAGTAGTTTCCGGAAACCGATTCATCAACTTTCACTAACATTTGAAAAATAATTTGATATTTTTTTTTTTGTTTTTTTTTTTTACAATTATATCCAGAGTCGTCTGCTTCAGACACAAAAGTCACATGACCTTCAAATTCGTTAAATTGTGTGTTAGTGCAAATTGTTCTTTTTTGTGACATTATTATTTCTATAAAACCTGGACAAGAATTTCAGGGTAAAGAGATCCCATTAGAGCAGCCCGCAATAAATTGGACTTTTGTTTATTAAGATTGGTTAAACAAAATATATATACTAGCTGTAGTACAGCTGTACCCTGATAAACCTTTGTTTAGACTGGCTTAGAGTTATATCCCCTTAGGTTTGATCAGTGGGATAGGTTATTTTTGGTTTCGGACAGATACGATCTTTTCATGATTTTTATTACTATCGATTCCGTTTGAGATTTTAAACTGGAATACTGTTGTATTAATTCTTTACTTTCGATTTAACGCAGAACCCAAATCGCTATTATTTATATAGATTTTTTTTTTTAAATACGTTTTTATTAAAACGCAATGAAAAGAAACTAATTAAATTAGAAATATCTAAATATGTAGATTTTGAATTTATATCTAAATCAGTGATTCCCTGCATATTATAAATGCTGATACCAATCATATAAAAGCAATCTAAATGATATATGATAAAAAAAATAAAAGAGCCCATGGGGAAATAGATGATATTTTCTCAAACGAAATTTTCGTGTTCAAAACAAAAGAATCAGTTTTGCTCATGTGGCGATCCCAGTCAAAAGAAATCTTCGTTTCCTCGTGTGGGGGTCGCCGCTAGACGATGTATGGGAACCGCTGCTCCACCGGTGAAGTAACTAGAGACGTACGTCCAATGATCAGGGTAACGGGTGTAGCCCCAGCTTCCTGTTCTCTGGACAGACGGACGATCCACTCATTGTTTTTAAGTAAACTCTGACCGCTGTGTGACGTGGCGTTGGTGCCCAAGGGCGTTGGGTGAAGTGTGTTGGGGTGGGGGTGGGGGGGGGCCGGGGAAATTAAAGTGTTCGAAAAATATTTAAAAAAACACTCTCGCCTGGTGGGGGGGAGGGGTTCATAGGTAAAGTAAGGGTTGTGGGTGGGGGGTAGAAGTGATGGGGGGTTGAAGGTGGGAACCGCTGCGGGACTTGGTCTGTCACTGACCAGATGATGGACACTGATTATAAATATAGACAGACATACAGGCAGACAGGTATACACTAGACAGACATACAGACATACAAATAGGCAGACGTAAATCGGACTTGCAAACAGACATACAGTCAACAGAAACAATGTGTGCTATCGCGCTTAAAATGTTACGCCGTACACTGTGTGTTTTGTGTTTTAAAAGGGGCGCCAAACACTGTGTATGTTTAAAAAAACGGGGCGCCGTACAATTTCAAACCACCTCGTCGCGCATTTCGGAAGCTTCCTTGCATCATCCGCCACCCAAACCCCCCTACCCGTCCCGCCCCGCCGCCCTTACCCCTTCCATTAAACTTCGGCACCGCCCTCTGTGATACGTCTCAGTGGTAGATGTCAGATATACACTCATTAACGCTTGACTTACATCCTCAGCCGAACAACAAGCCAAGTGTGTGTGTGTGTGTGTGGGTGTGTGTGTGTGTGTGTGGAGCGGGGGGGTGGAGGATGAGGAGGGGGGGTGTGTAGGGGTAGGGAGGGGGATATCGGCCAAGCGTGGTCGAGCAACTCAGTGGAAATGTAATTTGAACCCCCTCCTTTTCCGACTTAAAGAGAAATCTACGTCTAGTATTTAGTACGCATAACGTTTTATGATAACTTAACCCTGCACCCCCACCCACCCTTTCCCCCGGGGAGGGGAGGGGGGCAGTATTTACTTACCAACTATGCGAGAATCCCGACTTATGCTATTGGGGGTGGGGAGCGGGTATTAATAATTTTTTTTTTTGTTGTAATTGAATACGTTATTGGTTAGTCTTAAGTCAAAAGATTAAATGTTAAGTCCACAGGCTCCAGTCAGGTCGTTACACAGGTACTTAAATCAAGTACCTGACTTTTTACCTTTTTGACTTTTATTTACATTACCTCGTGTGTGCGTGTGTGTGTGTGCCCGTTGATTTCAGCTTTTTGCATAAATCCTGAATTTAATTTATTTACGGATCAGGGAGGGAGGGGAGGGAGGGAGGGGGGGAGGAGGAGGACAACTTATCGTCTGCTTCTTCCTTACTCATCCAGGGCGGGGGTTGGGTGGCGGGTGGGGGGGGGGTATGACTTGGAAAATGACATAATTTTGATGAGAATGGGGGAGTAGGGGCGGGGAATGTGCGGGTATAAAAGAAAAGTAAATGATAAAGAAAGGGGGAAAGTGGGTTTATTGGTCGAGGGTCGCCTGAAACACGCCAAGTAATTAATTCTCTGGAACCTGCAGGATTTCTTCCCGTGATTTCTTATCTATGTCATTGTGCAAGGTGTTTTTTTTTTTCTTTTTGATGTTCTATGTTTATGAAGAGAGCTCTTAATTGGTACATCCTGAATGGTTGCTAGGTAACGTGGGCGTGGCAGGAGTAAGAGGGGGGTGTGATAAGATAAGGACGTTAACTCACCCGAATTTGTGTCAATTAAAAACAAAGACATACGCAAAAAAAAAATAAATGTAGATTTTGATTTTAACGAAATTGTCTTTGTTTTTTGAGTTTAAAATGTTTCTACTTTCTACCATGTGATTTATATGTTGTTGTTTTTTGTTGTTGTTTAAGCTGATCTGTATCAACATTTATTTAATTTAGTTCTTGAGGAGACGATGGTATTAACAGAAAATTGAATGAAAAAGAAATGAATACAAGAGAGATAGAGAGAGTAAGAGAGAGACAGCCAGAGAAATAGACAGAGAGAGGGGGGGGGAGAGAGACAGACAGAGAAATAGAGAGGGAAAGGGGAGAGAGAGAGAAGGGGGTAGAGAGAGAGAAAGAATGTGTGTGAGAGAGAGAGAGAGAGGGAGGGAGGGAGAGAGAGAGAGAGAGAGAGAGAGAGAGAGAGAGAGAGTAGTAGTAGTAGTAGTAGTAAAGGAAGAACATTCTAAAGAAGAAATTTTTGCTCTGATAGGTAGAAAATCATGGGTGTGTGGTAACGTGGACTGGATCTAAACGTCAAATGCGTCATCAGGTCCACACTTTTGTTACCATCACATGTCTTAAGCTCACTGAGCTATAGTCAGACGGATAGATTGACAGATTGGTTAATAGATCGATGCAATGAAACAGACTGGAAGATAAATTGATTGTTAAATAGATTGATGAACAGATGAGATCGACTGGCCGAGAGATAGATCTATTAACAGATAGATTGATTGGTAAGCGGGTTGGTAAGTAGATAGCATTACAAAACACAAGGGCTCCATCTTTGTGAAGGTTTTATTTACATCCCTCCCCCCACCACTCACCCCTTCTTTCACCGCTTATGGTTCCCTACCGATCAATTGACCTCTAGATTGAGGTCATGTGATCCAGGAACCGTTCGGGGTGCAAAGGTGCAGGTACTCTCATGATAACCCCCCCCACACACACACCGCCCTTCACCCCTCCCCCCCCCACCCAATCCATCCATCCCATAATATTCTCTTATACGCCATCGCTGCTAGTACTAACCCTCGTGGACTTTTTACCTGCTACTACGTTGTACTCGAACGACCAGGTGAACGCGTGAAGGGAATAAGATGTCTGAGACGGTGGGAAAGGGGGGGGGGGATGGGTTCAAATGGGGCGGGGGGGGCGGGGAGGAGGAATGCACCTGTGATACGGATCGTTGCTTTCGTGTCGCTGTCACAATGAAAAGCCTCAAAAGCTTTTAGTCGACAATTCCTCCTGCCCTGTGTTGTTGTTGTTGTTGTTGTTGTTGTTGTTGTATGTTTTAGATGGAAGTCTATAAATCTATTTGTGTACCAGTTCTCCTATGGGCTAACTCATCATATATTTATATGTTTGTGTGTGTGTGTGTGTGTCTATGATAAGGATAGATGCGTATTTTGGTCGTGTCTCGACAGCAAGTATGCGGGTTCGAACCCATGACGTCCAAAGCAGGTATAGAAAAAAATACAGAAAACTACGCCCAAATCTTTCACCGCCTGGACAATGTATTCTTGTACCAGTTCCTTCCACTCGCTTTCAAACTAACCCCCTCACCCTTCAACTCCTTCCCACCCCCCACCCCCTCCCTGCGGCTGTCTGTAGAATGTCAACATAAGACTTCTTCTCCAACTAAGTCAACTTTGCTCAAACGTAACTGGCTCGTCCAATAGTTTCACTAGCTATACACGTGGCTGGCTCGTCCAATAGTTTCACTAGCTATACACGTGGCTGGCTCGTCCAATAGTTTCACTAGCTATACACGTGGCTGGCTCGTCCAATAGTTTCACTAGCTATGCACGTGGCCGGCTCGTCTAATAGTTTCACTAGCCATGCACGTGGCTGGCTCGTCCAATAGTTTCACTAGCTATGCACGTTCCGTTCTACTCTGCCTTCTCCTATTTTATCCATCACTGTCCAGTGTGTTAGCCCTTAGAATCTCCCACATCCCCGCTTCCATCTATAAAGTTACTTTTAGGATATCTTCGGGTTATTGGGGCGACAAGCTTTAATGGCGCCCGGGGCGTATTCCTGAAAGCCGCCCCATCGCCATGCCGAAAAAAGAGGACGCCCTCTGCATGGTAGGAAAAAAAACAGATAACGCCCTAGGGAGTACACTGCCCCCCACCCCCTCTCTTAGTTACGCCACTGATTTCGGCAGTGAACAATTTCGTGTATCAAATAAAATTCTAGCAGACGACGTGACCGTTTTTACAAAATTAGGGCCACACTCGGGTGGGGGGGGGGAGAGGGGGGTTAATGTTTTGCGCGCCCCGCCCCCCAACCCGCCACAGGAACGGGCAAATATAAGGGCAGTGGGCATTAGCGCTCATTAGTCGACTCGATCAAGTGCCCTGGGTGGAGGAAGGGCGGGGTGGGGTGTTTTAAGACGGCCATGCTAAGCTACCCTAGCACGGAGTATTGCGACGGCTTTTTAGATTTATATTTGACCTGGCTAATGGAACAGATCAAATAAATCTGTTTATGTTTTGTTTTTAATCCCCTCCTCCCCACCCCCCCCCCCAAAAAAAATGTGTCAGATGAGTTCAAATAGGTCAGGTATGTAAAAAAAAATTTAGCGGAATAGTGATGTTGAATCTACCCTTCCCCCCGCCTCTCTCTCTCTCCCCCAACCCCTACCCCCGCACACACACACACACACACATATGCACGCCAAGACACTCAGACAATTTATTTATTAAACTTGGGTGAAAACACTATAACTATGTCGGTCCTGCATTCTTCAATCCTTAAGAACCCCGATCCCCCCCCCCCAATCCACTCTCCCCACGTGTTAATGTGAGGTGAGCATTGAGAGCATTCCGTCTTCAACTTATTTACAAGGTGGTTGTGTGTGTGGGGGGGGGGGTTTAAGTCAGATTTTCAACTGCTGGAGGCCACACCCCCCCCCTTTCTTTCTTATCTAAGCCTGAGTGCCCCGCCACCCCAGGGGGGGAGGAGATGAGATGAAGTGACAGGCCGATGAAATGATATACCAGCACCCCCCCTTTCCCCCCCCCCCTCCCTCCATCCACCGGCCACACGACAAGAAAGCTAAACAGTCAGACGATGCTGTGCCGACGCTGTGAAATTTTTCGGGTGGGTTCAGGGACGGGGGGGGGGTGGGTGGGTGGGCGTAGGTTGGGTGGGGGGACGAGGGGGTTGGGAGAGATAATTGTGTTGTTGTTGTTGTTGGAGGGTGGAGAGATAACGGTCGTCGGGATGTCATCTGGATGAACGGAGGAGCATGACATCCAGATGACATCTGAAGCAGACTGAAGCCCGGGTGTGATGTAAACATGAGTTTCTTCTTTTTTTTTTTTAATGACGGGGGGAGGAGGGGGTAGGGGGAGGGGGTGGAGAAGTTTATCGAGGGACGCATCTAACGTTGTCATAGGCGACGTATACCATCATGATGGTGTCGGAAGATTACGCGGGTCGGGGGGGGGGAAGGGTGGGGTGGGGGTGGGGTTGCGATGCCACCAGCAGCGATGATGGGCGGAGGGGAGGTGTGTGTGTGTGTGTAAGTGTGAGGAGTGTGAACATTCAGTGACGGAACATTTTCTGACCAAACCATCAACAGCGACCAAGGGGTATACAATCACAATAGCTGGTAGATTAAATCTGTCAGTAAGTGCAGGGAAGAAAATGTCATTTGTGGCCAATGTCAATGGCGCAACTCTTCGTTAAGATAGGCTGCCAATGAGCCTAAAAATAAATGGTTTTTGTTTTTCAATGAAAGAAAGAAAAACAAAAACATAACAAAATTTAAAGCTGCTGTAATGTCTTCTGATCCGTAGTCAGACGCGTTATCCATTGCGCCACAGGCCCTTGATTTTGATGAGATTTTTATTTATGTTATATTTAAAAATCACACATGACGTTGCAGTATTATCAAAAAAAAATGACAAATATATTTTTTTTTTAAATATACATTGTGCGCTTTGTCAATTAACTTTTTTTTAGGAAGTATGAAATTTCATACTGGATATAATACAACGAGGTAGACAGTTTATATGCTCCAGTGTCATTGTTTAACTTCTACAATGTACCTCACGCGAAATGTCGCGGCCAATGGTATGGTATACTGCCGTCTATTTAAAGTCTACACTGTATAGAGTACTTATAGTGTCGATAGATTCATAGGTGTATACAATCACTGTCAATCTGTCAGTTTTTTTTTCAAAGGATCAGCTATTACCCTCAGCGGAAAGACTCTATGACTTGTGTCACGTGACAAGCGGAAAGACTCTATGACGTGACAAGAAGGGGGAGGGGGGAATAATCCCACAAGCAAACGCTGATTGGTTGAATATCAAGCGCCATGCTTGGTCGCTCCAGTTCATTGTCGCTATTAAAAAAATTACTACACACAGAAAGAAAGAAAAATGTACCTCAACGATGAATGAATGAATGGCCCCAGTGCAGTCTCTCTCTCTCTTCTCTACCCCCCCCCCCACACAGTTACACACACACACACACATCTTGTGACTTGTTCTATAGAGGTCAACATTCATTGAGAAAAACGTACTTTAGAAATTGGCCTGTTATTACCTGTTGTACTGGTGCCCCTCGGGCCTTGCTCCCACCACAACGCCCCACCCCACTACAGTAGCGGAGCGACGTTGCACGGAGCCAGCGAGCGAAACGGTTTAAGGGGGAGATGTGAATGGAGTTTGGGAGAGGGGTCGGGAGCGGCGACAGTGGGGGGAGGGGGTGTCTGGTGTAGGTCATATGTAGGTACTACTGTCAGGCAGTAGCGTGTGTCTCTGACTGTAGCTGCGTACACACACCCGCACACATACGTTACACACCTTGACAGAAGCACACACACACACGAACACACACATACATACACACATAGACATACTGACATACAAAAACACAGGCTATGACATTTTTTAAGACTATTTAAGGATAACAACATACATACCATTGCTAGACAGTACCATCATGAAGACAGTACCATCATGAAGACACTACCATCATGAAGACAGTACCATCATGAAGACAAGTACCATCATGAAGACAAGTACCATCATGAAGACAGTTATGTGCTGGATAAAAACACAAACAGTATACAATTAGAATGTCACACTTCAAAAATCTGGCTATTGCTGTTACGTTGGTTTTTTATGAAATATGCAGAGAAAAATAATTCCACGCAAACTTTTCCATTTCATTCTAACATTTTTCTAAACCCCTAAAGAGCCCAGTTTGTTTACCCATGGTAACACAGGACGTGTATATACAGTGGATTCCGCTTAATTTGGACAGCCGCTTATTTGGGACAAATCTCAAAGAAACCAAACCAAGAAGCCAATAGTAAATTTGTATGTTTAATTGGGACAGCCGCTTAATTGGGACAAAAAGCCTCGGCCCCGATGTGTCCCAATTAAGCGGAATCGACTGTATATATTAGGCTCATATTATGCGCTTGACACCTGGTGTCTTTGGTTAAGTTTTATACATGTTCTAATGTTTTTTTTTAAACGCAATTGATAGTATTAGTACCATCCCTTTCAGAACCAACCGTCCGCGAATTATAGATTATAGATATTTGTGAATGAATCTGTGCCTGTGGTATTGTTGTACCCAGTAGCTGATGATGTGTCGCGAGAAAACACCCCAGTAGCTGATGATGTGTCGCGAGAAAACACAACAAGATGGTTTATTGGAATAAAATATTGTTTGAAATTTTCTTAAAACATTTCCAGTGCAATGATCCGTTACAGATTACATTCGCTCCACAATGAGTGTAAAAAAAAAAATAAGTCATATAAGTTAAGTTATGTCATTAAGTCATCTAAGTTAAGTCGTGTACATAAAGCCATGCACATGTAAGTTAAATCATCATACATAAAAAATAAAAATGCACATCAAGTCATGTCATGTAGATATAAATGGAGAAAAAATGCCCCTGTGGTGTCTGTACGTGGAAGGGGGGGGGGAGACAGCGATCGGCATCAGTCTTTAGTACTTTTTGTTATGGAAAATGGTTCACTTCTGTTTAAGGCCCTCCGCCCTCCCGCCCCCTTCCCGCCCCAGGCGAAAAATTCAACCATATATATAATATATATTTATTCTGTAACTACAGTATCTCAATTTCTCTGGTAACAGCTGGACACAATGGGAAGGGCTAAGACGGTTTGAACCATCAACCATCCATCGGCCTTTCCGAACTCGCCGCCACTCAACCAAACACCAATGGAGCACTCCTTTCCCTCATCTCTAAAGGTCATCATTAGGTTCAGATAAATTCAGTGTTAGAAAATGTCTGATATGAGTGGTTCCATTTATTAAAGTGGACTGTCCTGCCATGGCTAACTTTAGCCCCCCCCCCCGCCTCCCTCTACTCCTCCCTCATTCTACTCTCCCCAATTCTCCAAAAAAAAAATGTAACCTCTGGCAATGTCAAAGGTCATTTAGAAAGAGGAGGGGGGAAAAAAAGCATATTGTTAAAATGGATGGATGGGGAGTTGAGAGGTGGATGTAAAGGTCAAACATTTTGAAACTGTCCATCTCTGCCCCTGATGTGTGAAGGTCAGTGTGGGGGGGGGTTGGGGGTGGGATGGTGGGTCATGCTAGCAGACTCACATGGAGTTGCTGTTGTTGTTGTTGTTGTTCGACAGTCTCACAATTATAAGGTGAAACGAGAAGGGGGCACACTCTGTAAATGTTTGTGTTGCTGGCGCCCGAAGTTATGGGCCGTTTCTTTTTTTTTTGCAATTCACGCCCCTCTCTCTTTATCTCTCTGCCTCTCTCTCACTCTGCCTCTCTCTCTCTCTCTCTCTCTCTCTCTCTCTCGTGTCTGTCTGTATATCTCTACCTCTCTCTCACACATTTAGTCTTCAGAGCACTCCCATGTAAAATGGATCACTAAACTAGTGGCAATGGTACCACTGTGAGGACAGCAATGGTACCACTATGAGGACCATACATGAGATCAATAAGAGCCGCGATTTCAGTTAAAAAAAAAATTCTATTTAAAGATCCACATCAAAATCAATTGAAATAAATATCTAATAACGAAGCAAATAAAACCACGTGACTCAGAATGAGTCGCCAATAATACAGCCAATAGATCGAACTATTAACCATCAACAGAGAGAACATCATGCACCTCTTGCCACTGACGGAATAGAGTCCGATAATTCCTCTGTGCTGTATGCGGCGTGCACACAATTCGCTGAGTGAGTCCGCGTGCAGACATTACACCAGAACGCACTCATGTCCCGATTAGCCGTTATTTGTTTATTTTTTTTTTTTTGCGCACCATCAATTTAAATTTCTTTCCAAAGTTACGCACCAGCCAATAAATAGATTTTCGTCTCACTCGGCCGCCGCCGGAAAATTAGAAAGAACATTGTCTGAGTCTGTCAGTACTGGAAGTGATTGGGGGCCGGGGGGGGGGGGGTTGGTGCTCTATGTTGCGACCCTAGTCTCTGAGATCCTCACACAGGGACCACAACAGCTGAACTCTTGACTTGATAACATTACTAGATGACCTATTGAAAAGAAAAAAAAAAAACAAACAATTACGGTACGTAATTGTGGGCAAATTTGTCGAGTCAGCATTAAAATCTAGACCAACTCCCCCCCTCCCCCCCCCTTCCATAACTCCTTCCTAATCATAAAAGACTCATCTAACTGCCACCGTCCATCACACACACACACACACACGCACCCTTCTCCTCTTCAGTTTCCACATCATGTTCGACAAAAGATGATTTGATTGAGTTTTATTGAAATCTTGACTCCTCCCTTCCGCATCCCTTCCCATCAAAACTTTATTTTTAAAAAATTGAAAACCCATTTCAGCTGTCAGGAAAGAAAACAACACAACTGTCTGATACACTAGCTATTAGCTTTTGTGTGAGGTGCATAGAGTTAGGGGGATAATACGGGGGGTCACATGGTGTGAGGAAAGGTGAAGGGGGGGGGTGAAAGGGAGTATTTGTGAAAGGAGATTTAGAGGGATTTGAGTGGCGGGAAGGGGCGTAGAAATAGGCCAGTGGTGGTCCGAACTGACTAGTGATGGGGCAGGGGGTGAAGTGGACCTGCGACCTGACTAGCGATGGGGGTTACAGTATAAGTTTTGAGAACACCAATTCAGTTTTACGCGAGACGCGCCAGGTACTTTCAAAACACTAATAACCTTTGACACAAGATTGTTTGTATACCTTAACCTCTCTGACACTTTATCTTGGTCACAAATGCTTTGAAGAGTATTTTATCATATTTTACCGTATTTGTCTATTTGTAAAATATTAATAAATGTTGTAAATTATTCTGACTTTGATTGATAGAAATATGAAATTAAAAAAAAATATTAAAAAAAAAATGTACGAGCCTACCAGGATTCGAACCTGGAATCTTCTGATCCGTAGTCAGACGCGTTATCCGTTGCGCCATAGGCCCAGCTGATAAATATCGCCAACTTGCGGTAGTAGCTATTCACCTTAGCATAAAATTATTTTCTGAAAGTTTGCATTCACCGCCGTACACTCTCCTCTCCTCCCGCCAAATTTACCTGCCAGTTTCTGATCTACTGGAGTGATCTGCTCCTTGGTTGAGTTCTTCCTTTGTTCTATTTGTGCTGTAGTCTCTCATGGTGTCGCCGTACAATGAATCAGTTAATGGCGAGTAAGATCAATTTCTTTGACGTTTCAATTACATTTAGACATCATCTAACTTCTTAGATCACGTGGTATGCATTATGTACATTTGTCCTCTGATTTTTATCGAAAGCCGACTGTCAGGGTATGGATGCGGTGGTCTCTTTTATATATTTATTTTCTAATTACTTTCTTTAATTGCACAACTTATACAAGTTCATAACACCTCCAGTTTTTAACTCGAAATCACTTTATTGAATAATCGTAAGAACTAGTTATTCAATAATGAACATTAACCATTAAATCATGTCTCTACGATAAATACCAGTTGTCCATTCTTTTAATACAATAAATACTTCTTCCTAGCTCCTCCGTTCCTTCCTAATTCCCCTACCTTCTTCAAACTTAAAACAAAACAAAAATAACCAAAACAATGTTCTATCTCTTTCCTCGTCAGCCGTTTGTGTCTTTCCTCGCTTTTCTTTCCCCCGTTCAATAACCCGTTCATTAGGTGCGTCACCGTACTACAGGGAATTCCCTCTAACATCTACATTAATACAATAATTAATTGTCTATCTATATAACTATCTAACAATGTGTCTGTCTAATTATCTATGACTGTCTATGTCCTTACATCACCTTTCCCTCTCGGTAAAAAAAATTCGTACAAAGTACGCATTTTTTTTAAAATACAGAATTAACAATCATGTATTACAATTATATTACAAAAAGAAAAAGTAACAAGTCCATATCAAATATGAATACAAAATGTCACAAAAATACAAATCTAAATTTAAAAAATCATGAACACATTTCTTCAATACTCATCGTCATAAGTATCATTAAAATTATCTCATATCTCTATGTCTCAAAATATATCAAAATAAGTCTCTACCACAAATCTCATATATCAAATCTCAATAAAAAAAAAACATTGATTGTATGGTTTAGTCTCCCTATGATCATTTTTTTCTTTTCAAAATCAATGAAGGCAAATCTTTTACCACCTACAAAAGTAGGATCCTTCAGAGGTAAAGAAAATTGATCTAATGTCACAAAAAAAAATTAATTTTCCTTAATTGTGTGTATTAAAAATGAAGTTAAATGTTTTTACAAGAAACAATGAAGGCAAAACTTTTTTCCCAACTACAATTATATGTGGCTCCTTCAGAGTTAAAGAAAACAATAATTCAAATGTCACATACAAAATGTACATTAAAGTTAAATTAATTACGTGGATTATTAAATATATTTTCCCAAAAACAATAGCAGCAGACTTTTTACCACCTACGATTCCGTGTAGGCTCCTTCAAAGTTAGAGAGAAAAAAAATCTCAGAATAAAACCATGCTTTTACTGCATGATAAGTAATACAACATGATGATTGTTGTAGCACAATTTGATAATTATAACATGCAATTATTTAATTATTTACACTTTGAATAATACAGGCACTAAACCACTTCATTTTTTTATGCATTCTAAAAAAAATAATTTAATTCTCATGGAAATACATCATTTTTCCATCTACAAATGACCACGTAAAACACGTTCACAAAATTCAAAATGACTTTGATTATCACAATGTAAGCAATTTGGCTGGGTGCTTCCCTTTTTTTCCGATATCACCACCTATAAGTGTGCAAATAATTCTGGGTTATACTTGTCAGCAAAGCGATCGTCAATTAGGCCTTTAGATCTATCCCTGAACCACTTTTGTCCAAATGTTTCTGTCTCTGGATATGATTGAAAACGTCTCGTCTCGTTCACCCAATCAAAATATTCGTTACTAACATCTGGCCCCATATTCCTAACTCTACCACAATTACGTCCATATTGTGTTTGATGTCCAAACCTAACTTTACAGCGCTCTACTCCGTGGCTCTGTCTGTCATGGGGATTCTGATAACACTGGGCCCTATGATAGTCATGTCTATCTGGAATAGTTTCCCATGGATTTTGGAAAGTCATACTTTTGTTTGCGTGAATACTACTTCTGTCTAGGAATTGTATCTGTTTTCTATCTTGGTATATGCTATTTCTGTCTGGGTATACCGTTTTCTGGAATTTGATGGACAGTGCACTACCAACGTGACCCCTCAAGTGACAATTAAAACATAGGATGTTGGATAGTCTTTTAGGGACAGGTCTTACATGCATGTGACCTAGTCTTCTACACGAATAGCATACGAGGACAAAAGGTCTTTCATTAACTGTATGCACAAGCTTAGTGCCTTTAACTGGTACAGATTCAATTCGTTCTTGAACAATCGGCAAAGGTTTATTTACCGTCACAATATGGCTGTCTTTGATTGAGTTAGGTTTAGTTATGTTTATCTTAACCTGCTCCTCTGGGTTATCTACAATTTTGCTAAATTTATTGTCTAACAGCTCTATACTACTTCTGATGTTCTCTATATTACTGTCAGTCTTTACTTCTAGCTCCGCCCTATGTGTTGAGTTCAGTCAGTAATAGATGTGATCTGATCATAAGTAAGTTCTTATATCTCTTTCTATACTGTTTAGTCTTTTAAAAATTGTCCTAAGTTGCTTTTGTGAAATGTCCGCTAAGTGTTTTAATCTATCTTCTTCGTCTTCTTCCACCTCGTCAAAGAGGCGAATTCCCTCAAATAGATCTTCATTTTCTAAATAGTCATACCCAGCCATATTTATGTTAACAAATACTAAATTCAATGATTTAAAAAAATGTTATATACAAATGCACAGATACGTTAGTATACTTATAATTTGTTCCTAAAATACAATAGATATTAGTAATAAATTGAAATGCTAATCAATACTAATCTAAAAACAATAAAACATAAATACTCTCTGTACGGATTTCTTTGTCTTGGCCTTTAACATCTGTGGATTGGTGTAGATCTGTGTCGTCGATTGGTTGTGTTGGGGTCTAAAATGTTGGTTTGTGTGGTCTTAAATAACCTTGGACTGTCGCTGACAGTGACGCTGTACTGATGCTGATTATGACGGATGGACTGACATTGACAATAACGACTGTACTGATGCTGACAATGACAGCTGGACTGACACTGACAATAACGGTTGTGTGGCCACTGACAAATGGTATGTCACTGACGATGACGAATGTACTGCTACTCACTGAGGATGACGGTTGTACTGCTATTCACTGAGGATGACGGTTGTACTGCTACTCACTGAGGATGACGGTTGTACTGCTACTATCGAAAACTCTATAGGTCACTAAGACAATAACGGGTTTTAACTTGTTTACACTTAGTTAAATGCATGGGTTCACTGGACAAATGAGATCTGTCCTGCACTTCTGACACCAAATTGTCAGGGTATGGATGCGGTGGTCTCTTTTATATATTTATTTTCTAATTACTTTCTTTAATTGCACAACTTATACAAGTTCATAACACCTCCAGTTTTTAACTCGAAATCACTTTATTGAATAATCATAAGAACTAGTTATTCAATAATGAACATTAACCATTAAATCATGTCTCTACGATAAATACCAGTTGTCCATTCTTTTAATACAATAAATACTTCTTCCTAGCTCCTCCGTTCCTTCCTAATTCCCCTACCTTCTTCGAACTTAAAACAAAACAAAAATAACCAAAACAATGTTCTATCTCTTTCCTCGTCAGCCGTTTGTGTCTTTCCTCGCTTTTCTTTCCCCCGTTCAATAACCCGTTCATTAGGTGCGTCACCGTACTACAGGGAATTCCCTCTAACATCTACATTAATACAATAATTAATTGTCTATCTATATAACTATCTAACAATGTGTCTGTCTAATTATCTATGACTGTCTATGTCCTTACACCGACCATAATGTCGCAGAATCGTACAACACAGTCAACTGTTAAGTAGTTCATCGCGTCGTATTCTTGTCAAGGTTCTTGAGTATGTTTTCCACAGCCGTTTTTAAACGATTCATTTCATATGCTGAAGACCAGATTCTTTGTTACTTTGAGTTTGTGTGTGTATGTGTGTGTGTGGGGGGGGTCGACCCCATTAGGGGGCCGGAAGTATCCATCGCTTTTCACCCCAGGACCGTGTTCATTCATAGTTTCAGCTGTGCGCAATCGTCGGTCTCTCTCTCTTACACACACCTCTCTACCACCTTACTGCCCTACACACACACGCACACACACATAGACACAGGTTCCGTCAGTCCGTAAGTCAAATTGTCACCCTAGGCCTGGCATCATGTCATCCACCTGACGTGGTGTCATCCACTTGACATCTTCCCTTTCAACTGACTCAACAGGAAGACAAAAAAATTGCTAATTTTATTCCCGACTCAATTATAAAAAAAGGGAAATTTTATTAGATGTGTGTGTTTGTGTGGGTGTGTGTGTGTGTAGGTGTGTGTGTCTGTGTGTGTGTGTGGAAACAGGTTGGAGAGAGGGTTCTAGAGGGTTAGTGAGGCAGTATACAATAATCATTTTGGATCCTGTTGATGTCAGCAATTATTTCAATGGTGAATCTTCAACTTGTTATTGTTGTTATTGCTGTTATTTCTGTTATTGCTGTTATTGTTGTTATTGCTGTTATTGCTGTTATTGTTGTTATTGCTGTTATTGTTGTTATTCTTTTTACGCATCGCTATTTCTTTTTATCTGTTACTTTCATTTCTATTTTTACAATGTTTTAGTTTCGTTTGTTATTCTACTGACCTATTTTCAAATGACATCTTCTTTTCGTCGTGACCCTGACATCTGGAGATTCTGTCCGGCGATCTGTCTTTCGTCTGATAATGAGGCACAGATAGTGGTCGCTGTTGCGTCTCATCTCTCCTCCCCTCATTCCCCCCCCCCCCGCACCAAGGACCAGCTTCTTTTACCGACCATTCCTCTTCCTCTCACCTCTCTAACTTATTTACTAGGAACTTGAAGGATTGTGACAGATACACTAACACAATTCTGTTACCAACATTAACCTGTTATTTATATATATATACACATGTATGTGCGTGTGTGTGTGTTTCTGTATCATCATAATATATAATATTAATGGGCTTCAGCCCAAACATACTTGGCGGCCCCCAGATGGGTACATTCATCTGCTATATAATGACAGCACTTGTGCGAGTTTGATCGCAGGAGATTCGGTGGAGTTTTCACGGCCCCATTCGGTGGAAGTTTCAGGGGCCCCATTCGGTGGAGTTTTCAGGGCCCCATTCGGTGGAGTTTTCAAGAGCCCCATTCGGTGGAGTTTTCATGGCCCCATTCGGTGGAGTTTTCAGGGGCCCCACTCGGTGATTTGCGTTCAAGCGCTAATAAATAACTTAAGACAATATATCGATTAACGGGCATACGATAAATGTAACTAGAGATTTACAAGAATATTGATTTGTATACGTAAAAGATAAAACGGGTTGGCCTACTTGTGAAAAGAATAGATCACAGAGACTTTCAAATTGCTAGGCAAATCATGGACCACCGTCATTGTAAAAAAGGTTACCATTCAAATATGTATTGCTAATAAATATGGTGCTAAGGGGACCCCAAATATGAATTTTCCTCTGGAAGTGTCAGGAGAGCGCCGGGCCAGAAGTAATTCATTTAGGGCTAAAGTTATAAGTGTACAAAAATTGTCACACAAACGTTTATATTCATTGTGACATTTTCCCCTGGTGGATTACATGTGATAGCTATCCGACTTTCTCTTTCATTGATTTGCAATAAATGCACGAAACCATTTGTTTAGCGAGTGTTTTAAACTCGTTTTGGAAACGATAATGACGCAATGTAGGCCAGACCTGTAGGAAACATAGTAAAATCTCCAATCTGCGCATTACATTTGTGCATGTTGTGTTAGAGAGTAACTGGATGCCAGATCGTACGAGATTTGAGCGTGTCGCGCAGACCCGAGGCTTTTATGTTCTGGTGACTTTATTTAAATAGTACATGTGGGGGATAGGTTTGTCGTTCGTATGCTGACGTAACCGCAGTTTACATAAATTGAAAAGAAACATGAAGACCCTGTGTATTGACGTCATCCAGTTATCGATCGAACATGTGAAAAGTCTTTGCTATCCCAGGTCATGTCTTCTTTTGTTTGTGATTGCAGAAATCAATCGACCGTCATTGATCACGGATCATAGGTGTTGTTCAGGGGTCGGGGGGGGGAGAAGGGGGGGGGAGGCCTAACTCGAAAATAGATTAACAAGACTTATACCACAAACAGTGAGATATACCTATAGAGGAAAAAAACGTGGTCGATTTTTAGCAGTGTTCCAGTCAAAAAAGTTCAAGGGCCACCGACAAACTATGAAATCTTGGGGGCCCCCTTCCTCCGACCCCGCGGTTGAAATAACGGTCGCCCACCTACGACCAGCTTGAATTACCCCCCCCTCCCGGGGTCAAGACAGCAGTTTTAGAACCACTGCCTTATATCCCGGTGCTGGAATTGTTGTTTTGGCACACCTTCCACGCCCCCCTGCCAGTTTCCGATTAAAAAGACGTAAACCTATATTTGTCTTATCAACTGGAGTAATTTACCCTTGGTGACGTAACCGCAGCCCTGCTGTTTGTCGCACTGCTTTCGTACCGATAGAGGACGAGTGTGTTAGTGTTTGTACTGGTCGACGTGTACTGGTAGACGTTTATGTGTGTTTAAGAATGTGTGTTGGTGGAACTTAACACAGTGTGTTAACTAGTAAATCGTGTTTATGTTGATTAGTAAAATTAATAGGTATCTGCTTTTTTTTTATATAGAATAATCAAGGATTGCCAAACTTGCGATAATGTACGCTTATTTATTTATTTTTAGTTGTATGTCAAGTGTATGTGTTTTCTGTTAGTTGCTGCCCCGGGGGGGGGGGGGCAAAGACGAATTGCTGTGGGCTGTTTATGTCTTTTTGACTATGTTTTCCCCTCATATGAATGTTTGTGTTTGTTAGTTGGCATGTGTAATTGTGGTCATGCTGCATACACGATGGGAGCTGGTTGTCTAACGCTTACATCGGTGGCCCAGGGTTTGAATCTGGACCAATGCCAGCCCCGTAGCGTGAAAATTCTACAGCAGGGGCCAGGCATTCTACAGCATGGGCCAGGCAATAGCAGGGGGGGGGCAGGTAATACATTTTTACTAAGTAGAGCAAATAAGCAGAGGGGGACCAGGCAAAACGCAAGGGGGGGGGCGCCCCTCCCCCTGCCCTCCTCCCCACCCCCCGCACGCTACGAGCCTGACAAATGCCCAATGTCCCCATTGAAAAAAAGGGTCCCTAAAATATTAATTCCTAATACGTCTTATGCTTTGGGGGGGGGGGCGGCATGTCCCAGACCGATATCTGGAATTCTCAAATACACGAGAATGTCCCCTCTGCTGTTTATGTGAAACATACTTGGACTCCGCCTGTTATACGCTTGAGAACCGTTCCATATCCCCTTTGACTATATGCTAAGTCGCTGGTGAACTAATTACAATTTCACGCAGTGCACCGGTGGTCCACATTTCCTGGAGTTATCAAGTAGGACACGTATTTTATAGGTCACGTTTATCACACGGTCATTAAAAAAAATAAATAAAACTTGTCTAAATATGTGTTGTTGTTGTTGTTGTTGATGTTATGATAACGATGTGAGATAACTTGGTGACTCAATGTGCGCACTTCTAAAAATATCTTTCATGTCATTCTCCAGGGGCCATATATTTTGGGGGGCTCTTTTTGGGGGTTCCTTGAATCTTTTATAGACGAATACAGACAGACGGACAAATATAATAACAGCCGAATAGATAGACAGACGTGCACTAAAACAGACATATGCATGGGTGGATCGATATATAGATCGATAGACAGACAGATAGAGACATAGAAATTGATGAATAAAGATTTAAAAAAAAAACAGATTGATAAAATTAGATTCGCCCACAAACAGACACAGAAAACATACCAACCAACAGACAGAAAAGGATATAGGCATATTTCATACACAACTTAGAGATAAACAGACATATTCACGGGCCATAATAATCTACACATCGAACGCTGCAGCAGATAACCCATCCTACTATACACACCAGTACACAGTGAGACAACACAGCCCTCTACAACCAGTAAGCAATCATTCAACCACCAGACTGGACGTCATGCTGTACAACCCGGTAACGCGACATGTCCCGAGGTTGGAGGGGGGGGTGGTGGTAGGGCGGTCGGGAAGGGGGTGGGGTCCAGGAGTAAAACAACAGATCTGCCAAACAATTATCTCTTGTAGCTTCCGCTTCATGATAGCAGTGCATGATTCTCGACATGCCCATTACATGTGTGTCACCTAGATTAAAACAGAGCGGCATGTCATGTGTCATCTAGGTTAAACACAGCGGCATGTCATGTGTCACCTAGGTTAAAACAGAGCGGCATGTCATGTGTCATCTAGGTTAAAACAGAACGGCATGTCATGTGTCACCTAGGTTAAAACAGAGCGGCAGGTCATGTGCCACCTAGGTTAAACAAAACGGCATGTCATGTGTCATCTAGGTTAAACAGAGCGGCATGTCATGTGTCATATGACAACCACCCTTGGCTCATTTATGTATTTCAAATTTGATATTGATACTGAGAGTCTCATAAACATTGCTATGTCTTGTTCTGCCACTCAATCGACCTGACCTAATGGCAGAACCACCAGGCTAATGAGTATATGGCATTGAACCTATACACAAATCGGCGCCCCCCCCCCCACCCATGTATCAGTTTATCTCCCATTTGTCATATGTGTTATCATTTTGTTCGTTATATTAGGCCCTCGTTTTGTTCGTTATATTAGGCCCTCGTTTTGTTCGTTATATTAGGTAACAAAACCTCAGGCCCGCAGTGGTCTTCGTCAGGCCTGGCTAAGATATGCCATTGTGAAATATTAGCTGCAGCCATGAACCACCACAGGAAGCCATTGACAAGACATACTAATGACAGCAATATTATCTGCAGCCATGAAACCCGGAGGAAGCCATTGACAAGACATACTAATGACAGCAATATTAGCTGCAGCCATGAACACACCACAGGAAGCCATTGACAAGACATACTAATGACAGCAATATTATCTGCAGCCATGAAACCCGGAGGAAGCCATTGACAAGACATACTAATGACAGCAATATTAGCTGCAGCCATGAACCACCACAGGAAGCCATTACAAGACACGCTAATGACAGCAATATTAGCTGCAGCCATGAACCCATTACAAGACACGCTAATGACAGCAATATTAGCTGCAGCCATGAACCACCACAGGAAGCCATTACAAGACACGCTAATGACAGCAATATTAGCTGCAGCCATGAACCACCACAGGAAGCCATTACAAGACACGCTAATGACAGCAATATTAGATGCAGCCATGAACCCATTACAAGACACGCTAATGACAGCAATATTAGATGCAGCCATGAACCCATTACAAGACACGCTAATGACAGCAATATTAGATGCAGCCATGAACCCATTACAAGACACGCTAATGACAGCAATATTAGCTGCAGCCATGAACCCATTACAAGACACGCTAATGACAGCAATATTAGCTGCAGCCATGAACCCATTACAAGACACGCTAATGACAGCAATATTAGATGCAGCCATGAACCCATTACAAGACACGCTAATGACAGAAATATTAGCTGCAGCCATGAACCCATTACAAGACACGCTAATGACAGCAATATTGTCACAGAGGCAACCAAACAAATGATCTTTCACAATGTAAGGTGTGTGTGGGGGGTGGGTGGGGGGGGGAGAAACGAACTATCGCCACAGGGAGATCACTCAGCTACCAACATGTAGTACCAAACCGGCGAGTTATCTGTCCCTCCCACCACGAATAATAAATTTATAAATTTACACACACACACACACACACACACACAAAATCACTTGAACTGATAGCGCCCTCTATGTGACATTTAGACAACACTTGGCACAGAATTGCTCCTCTCCCTTTGCAAGGGTTTGTGTGTCTGTGACATTCCGTGTGACAAGATCAATACCTCGTGCGATTAGGACGAAACTTCAATGTGGCTGGATTCATTGTAATTCGTTTGTTTGTTTTTAAATAAATAAATAGAGGGAAAAAAATGGTGATACATCATCGTAAATGTTGTCTTAGCATTACTCCTCATTTACCTCCCTCCCTCTCTCTCTCTCTCTCTCCCTTTCTCTCTCTCTCTCTCTCCGTTCCTTTCTCCGTCCCCACCTATCCTCATCCTTCTCTCTCTATCTGTCCCCCTCTCCCCTCATTCTCTCTCCCTTCCTCTCCCTCTATCCCTCATTCCCTCCCTCTTCACTGTCTCCCTCTCCCTCTCTTTATCTCTCCCCTCACCCCTCATTCTATCTCTCCCTCCCTCTCCCCCTCCCCCTCATTCCCTCCCTCTTCATTGTCTCCCTCTCTCTATCTCTTCCCCTCTCAGTCTCTCCCCCACCCTCCCTCTCTCTCTCTCTCTCTCTCCCTTTCTCTCTCTCTCTCTCTCCGTTCCTTTCTCCGTCCCCACCTATCCTCATCCTTCTCTCTCTATCTGTCCCCCTCTCCCCTCATTCTCTCTCCCTTCCTCTCCCTCTATCCCTCATTCCCTCCCTCTTCACTGTCTCCCTCTCCCTCTCTTTATCTCTCCCCTCACCCCTCATTCTATCTCTCCCTCCCTCTCCCCCTCCCCCTCATTCCCTCCCTCTTCATTGTCTCCCTCTCTCTATCTCTTCCCCTCTCAGTCTCTCCCCCACCCTCTCTCTCTCTCTCTCTCTCTCTCTCTCTCTCTCTCTCCCACTCCGTCTGTCCAAAGATTAAAACTGGTGACTACCGTATTTACTTAACACACATCTTGATTATGATGAAACCAATCGTGTACTCTCTGTGCAATGTGCATGCAAGTAATTTAACTTCAAAGTGATTTCATTCTATCGGTTCACACCGGTATCAATATGAAAACATGACTTATGACTTACTGGCGATTAGGGAAAGGTTCGACTTACGTAGTGCAGTGAAACAGGACCGGGGGGGGGGGCGGAGCACATTTATACAAATCTCATTCGTTTAACAAAAAAAAAAGGCACTACCTTTTCCTTGCCGTGTAAAGGGTCGTTCACTTATTAGGTGATGTCTTGGGGAAACGTTTGACGTATCGCTGGAAATGATGGACCCCTAAACGTAATTTCAATATTGATATGAGCATTATTTCAGTGTCGGCCCCACGGCTTCTGGCGTCCTGGGGGGTGAGCGAGCTGAAGACTTCAGTGCTTCCATATTTAACATACTTATAATAAAACTTGTCGAAAGCCCGATGTGCCCTTTGCGGTGCCCCAGACAGATGTCCAAGTAGCCGGTACTTTGACCCAGCACTGCACTATATATATATATATATATATATATATATATATATATATATATATATATATATATATATACATATGTATATTGAATATTTCATTTAATTAGCAATCAAAACATAAAAATACCCTTTCTTCTTATTCTTCTTCTCTTGTTATATTGTTGACTATATCCAGCGCATGAATACATTTGGCCGTCTTTTGGTATTCTCTGTTATCACAGACTTATCATTATTTAGAGCTGCAGGCAATAACTAAACCACGGCCTCTTTCTTTCGTTCTTTCTTTCTTCACCCCCATCTAATTATGTAATAAAGCTTGGCGAAAGATAGCAGTGAAAATAAGAGAGAAGGAAATGAGAGATTATGCAGGGGACAGGGGAGAGGGCATGGGTGGGGGGACGGGGAAGGGGGGGGGGAGAGAAAGTAAAGAAAAGGGAAGCGAGGGATTCGAGGCTGCTAGCTGGCACGTAATTGTACCGGTAACTGGTTGGTCTCGGGGCAACGCCTTCTGAATTTGAATGACGTCATCGCGATTGCACACACACACACAAACAAAATACAAAAAAAAAAAACAAATTATTTTCTTTAAGCTTTTTCCAAGGCGATTATGTTGATGGTTCAATGTACCTGATCTGTACTGGGGGTGGGGGGGGGGGTTAAGGTGAGGAGGGATAAGGCCCTGGGGTGACAGATAAAGACAATGTTTTACTTAGATTTTTTTAATATATATTTGTATAAATATCAGTAAAAAAAAAAACAAATATGACGAGAACAACTAAAACCGTAATACACTGAGGGGGGGGGGGGGAGAAATGGTTGTCCCTTATTACGTTCCGTTTTAAGGAACTGACAGACAAAGCATTGCAAGGTGGGAGGCGGTGTGGGTGGAATTGAAAATGAAATAAACAAAAACCTCATGTTAATAAATAAATAACCTTCCCTCCCTCCCCACCGCCAGAGTAACATTAGCAATTTTATATACAAAAAAAAAAAGTTTTGGATAAAATTAAAAAAAAAAAAAAATGTCGTTGTCGGCAGGATTCGAACCTGCGCGGGAAGATCCCAATGGATTTCTAGTCCATCGCCTTAACCACTCGGCCACGACAACTTGTTGACCCAAGAGTACGCCGATGCCATATTGTTTAGATTTTAGACGATCCGATAGATATCACCGGTAGCCGAACGATGTCATGTCATGATAACAGTAACACAGTACCACTTACATGGAGTGTGTGTAGGTATGTTTATGTTACGGACAAGTCCAACCACGTCTGCTCTGTGTCTTACTGCTCTGTGTCTTACTGCTCTGTGTCTTACTGCTCTGTGTCTTAAGTTATGAACTGGCTCCAAAGTTGGGTATACTAAAGCCTTCTGTTTTTGCTCCTTCCGGCACTGCTCTCCTCTCCTCTCTCTCTCTCTCTCTCTCTCTTTCTCTGTGTGTGTGTGTGTGTGTGTAAGTTAATGTAATATTTAGAGGGATAAGACGTTGAAACAAGAATCTGATTGGTTGTTCAAGAAACAATTGGAAATATTGTGGTACATCTTGTATAGCAACGTCTGATAAGGATTTCGGTGTGGGTGGGGCACAGGGGGGAGAGTCAAGATTTCAGTATAGACTATACTTGGAGGGTCAAGATGTCAATACAGACTATAGTTGGAGGGTCAAGATGTCAATACAGACTTTAGTTGGAGGATCAAGATGTCAATACAGACTTTAGTTGGGAGGGTCAAGATTTCACTAAAGCCTTAATTTGGAGACAAGATTTTAAAATGTAAAATACAGTACTGTTGTTTTTTTTTTTTTTAAACATGTAATAAAACAAAAAAAAATTTTTTTTTAGTTTAAACTCAACAGGTTATAATGACTTAACTGAGGTGAACAAGTCAGTTAGTCTGTACTGAACTGTGTTTCAATTGATTAGGTCACCAGGTTCAACCTAACCAGGCGCTGTGTGTTTACCGACCAGGCCAATTAGTACTTACTGACCAGGTCAATTAGTCTGTACTGGCCAAGTTCGGTTGACACTCTTGACGACGCTTTGTCTAAATTACATCGCAACATTCCGGACATTGCTTGACCGTAACACTTTTTGTTAAGTAACGATCAGGAACTTTTGATTGATTAGCCAGTGCTGTAAAAAAACTGGACTTCAGAGTTGGGTCAACGCACCCCCCCCCCGCCCACCCCCTTCCCCCGTAGTGTAACTGTTCAAGCTGATCATGGTCAGCGCGTGAAATACTTTTGTAGTCTCATACCCACTGCGCAGCGAACAAAATGTCCAAGTATTCATTGTATTCACATTTCTTTTGTGTTAAGTTGACAATTAACATTGGAGACTTTGAATATCCCGGTTACAAACTGTCTGACGGGCACCGTCTCTGTCAAATTGGGAGGGAAGGATGCCTTCCGTTGTCATAATGTTTCAGGGGCCCCCTGAAGTCCTGACTGCGGCCATGACACATATTCTCAACAAAATCGTCCACGGCAAACCGGAAATACAGAGCTGAAAGAATTTTCAAAAAAAAAAAGTGCATAAGTTAAAATGAAAACGGTTCTAGCATGTGATGTTCCACCGGATGTGTCATTCGTCACACACAGCCACTACGGGGGGGAGGGGGGGTGGCACCAGAACCACCTGGATCAATTGGATGTGGTGCTGGGGTTTCACTTTTTTGTTTTATTTTTGTTTTCGTCCGTTTATATTTTCCTGTGTCGTTTATACACACACACACACACACACACAAACAAACGAACACACAAACAGAAGGACGTTGAACAGAAACCACAAATGTCACATCTTTAGTGACATTTTAGCCGGATTCTTGTGTTCGACTACCTTTTTGAACAATTCCCCCCCCCCGCGCCTCCCCGGGACATCTTGCCCATTGACGAGACGTGTCATTTGGTCAACATTAGAAAAATGATTGTCAGTCCACTGTCAATGACGTAAGATGTTTGATCTGCCTGTGTAAAATACAACAAATTAAGTCACGTGAGGTAGGTTTAAGGGGGTGCGCGCTGTTTGAAATAATCGACCGGGAAGATGAAACTGAGGCTCATTTGCATATCTCACGTTGAACTTATTGCAGCTGGGGGGGGGGGGGGTAGATGAACATTTTAGTTCAATCCTTTTAAAAAATATTGGATCGGAAAAGAAATTGTACATATTATAGATTTTCATCCGTGACTATAGAATTTGAATTTTAAATTTTGTGCCCCAACCTCTTGACTTGCGCCCCCTCCCCACCCCTCCACCCCCCACCACCACCACACCATTCATTTATTTCCCCTTACCTTTGACCCTCACTGAAGAACACACACACACACTTCAATAAACGTTTTTAGTTTCGTACATCTTTATGTCCCCCCCTCCCCTTCGTTTGCATTGTGTTTTTTCGTCCATGAATGAATTGTATATGTTGTCAATGATTGGCGTGTCAATTGCTCAAGGAAAAGATAACTGCCTTTTTTTTTAATTATCTTACGTTCATTATTAGATTATCGAACCTGTGTGTGTTTTTTTTTTTTAATGGTATTATGGGAGAGGGTATAATCGTTTGGGGGGGGGGGGAGTATTAAAGCTTTGAGATGACGGAGTGAGGAGGAAATGGGGTGTGTGTTTATCAAGGGCTAGAACATTTACGTTGCCTTTAAAAACAATGATAATAGTTAAAACAGCCAGAGTTGTGCACAGCTTTAACGAAAACAAAATATATTTAAGAGTAGACATGTTTGTTTCTATAGCTACAAGAATGTTTTCAAGTTGGCAGGAACTAAGGGGGGGGAGGGGGCGGCAGTACTCTCCAGATGAAGGGAAATCAAATATCTGTGTGTTTGGTCATGTTGACGGTGCTGGTGGTTTTAAGGGGGTGGGGGAGGGAGGGAGGGGGGGATTCTATTGACCTCATGATACATTGCACTCAGTGCACTGAGACAGTACTGTGCACTTGACATAGGTATCGCTCGCGATATAACGAATAGTGTCAAGCCAACTACTTCCAGTACAACTAATTTGTTCAGTGTTCTATCGCTTCATTCAACAAAAATATAGAACTTTGTTCATTCAGAATTTGCTGGAAAAGATTTTTTTTTCCCCGCATTTCTTCGAACAATTTTCTTTTTTCGCTCGCTCATCGAATTCCAACTAAAGACACGCCCACTTCCCCCTCCCCTTTTAAACTCCATACACAATCTTCGAGGCGAACACTGTATTCGTTCATTGACTCTAAAAAAACAAACTCGATTCAGTTTGATAAATAGGTCGACTTAATTACGATGCCGATATTTAGGTGCATTTAAGCATCTGATGGTAAGTGCATTTAAGCATCTGATGGTAGGTGCATTTAAGCATCTGATGGTAGGTGCATTTAAGCATCTGATGGTAGGTGCATTTAAGCATCTGATGGTGTGGGGGGGGGGTAAACACAGTCAAAGAAAATAATCGCCGATGCGACTCTGGTTGCAAGGGCGGAAGGGGGGTGGGGGCTGGTGGAAGCAGATCGTTAAGCTTTACGCTGCCTTCTCACTTCCCCACCTCACCGCTCGTAATCTCTTTTTTTTTTTGGAACCAATACTTTGCTGAATTAAGAACATCAAAGAGCGTGAATTGAAAAATGACCTACCATAAGTCAATGGTACCTTTATTTTTTGTGTGTGTGTAACTATAAAGCAGCACCACAACATATTGACTTCAGCCCAGTCAACCCCTCCCCCCCCCCACGAAAGATTATTCATGTTTAAAAAAAGAAATATAATGAGTCTATTCTAAATGTGGTCATTTCTTAGTATGTAAAGATTGAGTCGTCCACACGAGTGAGCTTTTTTAAAAAAAAACCTACTTTTAATTTCAACCAAACTTAATCCTTTTTTTTTTTTATTTATGGATCTTTTTGTTCCAACTTCTTTTCAACCTTGTCAACCCCTCTCTCCCCCCCACCCCCCACCCGACACGCCCATTCAAACACTTAAAAACTTTGAAATTAAGTTGAATGTATATGTTTTAATCATTCAATTTGGAGTCGTAGATATTTCGAGTGATTTCCCTTAATGGGACACGGGTGACTTCCCTTGAATTCCCAGTCAATGTGGAAAAAAATAATAGTTTTTTTCTCCCTTCTTCCATACTAACCTAGCTACACACAAAAAAAAAACATAGAGGGCGCTACTGTATTATGAATAATGGCGCCCCCCGCCTAATAAGAGCGTCTGTTTTAAGATGGTTGATGAACAAAAGAATTCTATTGGTCCGTAGATCGCCGAAGAATTTTCTGTATTCTTGTATTTTTTTTTTTATTTTAAAGATATAAAGATAAAATGAAATTATGGGAAATTGGGGGAATGGGGTGTGTTTAGATTTGGAGAATAATAAAGTCTGGGTGGGGGACCGGGGGTGGGGTGTTGGGGAGGGTAGGAGGTATGTTTAATGTGGACTTAAGCTAAATGGTTTCATCTAGTCAATGGTTCATGGACTATATGTGTTTTGTTTGTGGTTAACGCGGTGCGACCCAGTTTGTGGTCTCATTTTGTGGTTCGCTTTGTGGTCGTTTTTTTGTTTTTTTTCTATCTCTCATTGTTACATTCTGCGGTCTGCGACCGGGAGTCGATTTCTCCGACAATCTATCTATTTCATCTATCCACCAATCTATCTACGTCATAAATCCAACAATCTATGCCATCTAACCCACCAATCTATCTACGTCATAAATCCGACAATCTATCTATGTCATCTAATCCACCAATTTATCTCTATCATAAATCTGACAATCTATATATGCCATCTATCCACCATACAACAATGTAATTAATAATCTATCCCTGTAATATATCAAATATCTGAAAAAAAAATTTAAAAAATTGCTTCTGTCATCTATCCAACAATGATCAATCTATCTCTGACATCTATCCAACAATGATCAATCTATCTCTGACATCTATCCAACAATGATCAATTCTATCTCTGACATCTATCCAACAATAATCCATCCATCTCCGTCATCTGTGTTTCCAGCCACCTGTCGTTCAGCGTGTTTTAACAGTCAGGACTCAAGTTCCTAACTCCCAGCCCAAAATTATATTTGCTTCCTTGACCTTAATCCATTTCCCCAATTCCGTTTGTAAATGGTTTGAGTGCACGCCTTCACCCTCCCCCTCCCCCTCTTGACCTGTTTGTTGAACCCCCACCCTACCCCCATCGCCAACATATTCAACCAACACCCCTGCGTAATGTCGTGGTGCCGCTAGATGGTAATCTGTGTCTACCCATAATATTGACCAGCGCACTTCAACCACCTCGTTCGCGCGCACACGCGCACACACAATGGTCAAATGGTCTCTCTCCTTCCCTCTCTCTCTCTCCCTCTCTCTCTCTCTCTTTCTCTCACTCTCTCTATCTCTCCCTCTTTCTCTCTCTCTCCCTCTCTCTCTCCTTCCCTCTCTCTCTCCCTCTCTTTCTCTATCTCCCTCTCTTTCTCTATCTCCCTCTCCCTCTCTCTCTCCCTCTCTATCGCTCTCTCTCCCTCCCCCTCTCTCTCTCTCTCTCTCTCTCTCTCTCTCTCACACACACACACACACATAACATACTTTTTCTTTCTCTCCAATCCTTAGGAGCTCATTCTGTTGTCCCCCAAAAAAATAAACTAATACAAATCTCAATACGTTTGTTATTAAGATATAGAAAAATAGATAGTCTGACAGACGAACGGACTGACAGAGAGACAGACTACTAGCATTTTCAATACTCTAGTTTGATTTACTACGGACAGAACAACTCCTTCCCCTCCACCCCCATCTCCCTCCATTATCATTCCATTCCTCATAGAACCACACCAGCAGGTAGTACAATATCTGATTGTGTGCACCAAATACCGATAGTAATCTACACGCCGTGCGCAATAATAACCTACTCTGTGATACACAAATAGTTAAACAAAAGAAATAGTACACCCCCCCTCCGCCCCTACCAGACTCACTCTGTCGGTGTTTATTTAGTACATAGTAAACTACAAAGGCATTTTTTTTTTTCTTCTGTGCAGATAAATCTCCGACAGTCGTACAAAGTGAATGAATTTCATTGGTCGAAACTCACGCTCTGATAACCCCGTCACGCATACCTATAAAAAATAAATGTATCTTTGACATGACTGATGGTACAACTGATGGTACGACTGATGATATGACTGATAAAATGACTGATGATATGACTGATGGTACGACTGATGGTACGACTGATGATATGACTGAGGGTATGACTGATGATATGACTGATAAAATGACTGATAATATGACTGATAATGTGACTGATGATATAACTGAGGGTATGACTGATTATATGACTGTTGATGTGACTGTTGATGTGGCTGAATGTATGGCTGATAAAACTACTGGTAATATGACTGAGGTATGACTGATTATATGACTGATGATGTGACTGAGGGTATGACTGATTATATGACTGATGATGTGAATGATGATATGACGACTGATGAAATGACTGATGATATAGCTGAGGCTATGACTGGTGATGTTGCTGATAAAATGACTGATGATATGACGGATAAAATGACTGATATAAGTCCAATAAAATGGGAAGCTACAAGAAATGTGAATTCACAGCCTGAAACCAAGTGTGGTAAATATTTGTGTGTGTGTATGTGCGTGTGTGTATGTGCATGTGTGTGTGCTCTGCTGTGCGGTGTTATTGTTTATTTCTCAGCTATGAATATGAATTGTGGGAAAATTTAAAGAAAGGAGCGGGGCGGGGCGAGATCAAGTCCCAGGTACAGGGCCAATTCAAAAGAGGCCCTAAGAAACCTTAAAGACACCTTAAAGACACCCCCGATCTGACTGGATAATATCTATAAAAGACGATTTTTGTTTTGCCGACCCGCTTCGAGATTGTTATCTAACAATATGTTCACACATCGCTGTACGGCGACCTGAAAAATTAGCGTCTCTGTCAGGTTTCTCTGTGTGTGTGTCTCTGTGTGTGTGTGTAATGTTATGTATGAGTGTGTGTGTGTCTGAGTGTGTCTTTCTGTCTCTACACGAGCGTCTTATGGTCCCTGCTGTCAGAAACAATAATATTTATCATCGATTGTACGCTACACTGTATAAACACTTGTAATAACAAGGGGAAGTAAATGCGTGCAATTTGACCCGCGTAGAAAGCCATGTCAGAGTAATCCCTCCCCTCACTTGAAAATAAAAGTGTTATTGTTGATCACATGACCATATATATATTTATTTATTTATTTATTTTGCGCGCATCTCATAAAGCCCCCCCCCCCCACGACCCCACCTCCCAAAACCTAAGACAACTCTGTGATCTTCTGAAATGATTACATATTTGAACTGAATGATTCGTATGATGTCGTTCTTTGTCATTGTTTTGATACTGATACACTTTGTTGATCACGTGGTGGTGCCTCGTTGATAAACAATGGGGCTGTCCATTATTTATGTCAAAAAATATTTGGCGATTTTTACCTCCCCCCCTTCCCCCTTGTCAACAAATTGTCAAACTTCCAGAGACCCCCCCCCATAAAATTACGTCAACATTTGATTAACCCCCCTTATAAAGGTGGCTTCCAAAATGTAGCTAGTTTAATTAAAATACCGAATGTTAAGCGAGTATGTAACACAGGACTACAAACGCTGCTTAATTTTCCTATTTATTAAGTAATCATTTTAAATTAAAAAAAAAGTAACATTGTTGACGTCAACTTTTCTTGACCTCCCCCCCTCCCCCTTGTCAAAAATTTTCTGACCCCCTCCCCCCTATTTTGGTGACGTAATTAATGGACAGCCCCAATGATATCAACAACGATAATAAATGTATAGTTGGCAGACGACAGAAAAATTCTCCCGTCCATTTTTCTTTCTTTCTATCCCATATTTATTATTTTTTTTTAATCTTTCACTTTTTTAAAAAAAAATTATTTTTGAATCAAGTCCATTATGTTGTTGTTGTTGTTGTTGTTCTTGTTGTTGTTGTTGTTGTAGGGTTTGTTGACAGTTTTTTTTTTGTACTGAAAAGGGGGGAGGAGGGGGCCGCTGTATCAGTGAGAAGAGGCCCCCAGGCGGTCTGTGTTTATGTCCGTGTTTGTGTTTGTTCGTGTCTGTAATTTGACGTGTAACGAGGTCATGATGGATTGACCTCAATCCACCCCCCCTATACAATTGTAACATGTAACATGTAACAATGATGATTTTACCTCAATCGAGACCTGGCTGGCGCCCTGGCACCACCGCCCCGTCCCTCCCTCCCTCCTCCCAACAATGGCAGTAGCACCCTGTGATCACAAGGCTATCCAGCAGAGGTGACCGCGTCTACCCCGGATACAAACACGCCCCCCCCCCCCCCCCAATATTTAAAAATGACATAATGAATACGTGCAGCAGATAATTATCTGTTACATTATCTGTTAGATGTATTGAAGCACTGAGTCTGTCGCATGGAATCTGCCCCCCCCCCCCCCCCCCACCACCCCAAATCCACCCCAGGTGACAATATTGGTGTATTATTTTGTTTGGTGCAATAACAGTTTGATCAGGTCGTTCCATCCTCAGCGGGGGAACATTCACGGCGGGGAACATTGACAGCGGGGAACATTCACAGCGGGGAACATTGACAGCTGGGAACATTCATAGCTGGGAACATTCACAGCGGGGAACATTCACAGCTGGGAACGTTCACAGCGGGGAACATTTACAGCGTGGAACATTCACAGCGGGGATCTATGTTTTATAACATGATGACAGGAAGTAGTTCATAAGGAAGGCGGAAAAAAATGACAAAACTTTAGTTGTTTGTTTGTTGATAGATGGAGGGGGGGTGTGTGCTTTGATGTGGCATTGACACAGACGGACGATGCAATAAATATTGACACAGATTTAACTCTGAAATAAACATTGACGGGATGCCAGCATCGGTGAGGCTGACATTTAACGGTGACATTTAACGGTGACATTGACAGCGGCACTGGCATTGCCATTTTTAAAATTTTGGACATTTGACATTTATATATTGACATTAGACTTTGGCGCTGACCGTGACGACTGTCTTCGTATTGGGCGCTGGCATTGATGGTAGCTGGTAACTGGTAGATGGTAGATGGTAGCTGGTAGATGGTAGCTGGTTGATGGTAGCTGGCAGATGGTAGATGGTAGATGGTAGCTGGTAGATGATAAATGTAGCTGGTAGATGGTAGATGGTAGCTGGTAGATGGTAGCTGGTAGATGGTAGCTGGTAGATGGTAGCTGGTAGATGGTAGCTGCTAGATGTAGCTGGTATGCCCCAAGTGTATCAATAACACACACATATTAATTCAACTAAATGAACTACTTTTATTCTAGGTGTTTAAACAAAGTATATTTTAATGTTTACTTTGTCATAATTTCCTATCACGTAAAAAAGTTCACTTACAATTTAAATTCAGTGATTTATTTTTTGTTTATATTTTTTCTGTTTTCAGAAAATGAAAGATGCGATGTCGGGCGACAACCAAAGGTAATCTGGTTATCGTTTACGTCCCTTTAATCGCCCGGAAGTTACGTAAAAGAAGAGCACCTTACCTGCGGGCCGCTTCTCGATTGGCCAACTGCGCTTATCACGTGACCGCACTTTCTGTCCACTGCCCGTTGCCATGGGCGACCAAGGGGACTGTATTATTTCTCTCGTCGACCGTGGAGCGGCGATCATTAGCCCGAGGTGATGTCATCCACACCCAGGACCGAACGAGTGATCGACTTGCCAGATTTACAAAGAACTGTTCACAACTAAAGAAAAACTAGTTCACGATAGCTGATCTATTTTTCTTCAAATATTTTTATTGAAAGCTGTAAATAGAGCAAATAATTATTTGTTTTTTTTTGTTTAAAAAGAGTTGCAGATTTATTACGGACCATCAACACCAGTATTATTATAACTTACAACGATCATATTAAATTGATATATAAATGTGTTCATTTGAAAACTGTTGACTGATCGCTCAGTTTTTTTTTTCGGATATCAAAAAGTTCAGTCTTCTGGTTATGACGTACGTTCACCGCTTGAGAAAATGAGATACAACACTTCATTTATGTTGAAGTTCATCTATGTCGCGGCGTTCATCGCTCAACCAATCGTCTCGCAGATATGGACGTATCAACCAATCGGTGAAGGCTGGCAGTCGGATGGGCCGGTCGACCCGGAAGAAGAAAATGCGGATTATCGATTCGTCAGTTATCAAAGTAAGTTCATCCTGTCAAGCGTGTCTTGGTTTGTTGGTTTGTCTGTGTGTGTGTGTGTCTGTCTGTGTGTGTGTTTTTTAAAAATTTGTGTTTATTGTCCATTCTTATGTATATCCGAAAATCACCTTTCAAATTTCTTTTCTATCAAGTATAATATGTCTATTATATCTCTTATACTTATAAGACGCATTTGTTGTCTGTCTGTCTGTTCCCTTATAACTCAAGATCCAGACAAACAAATAACGTGAAATTTGTTACACATACACATAATTACATGGGGAAGGTTATAGGACAGGTTTCGTTTCATCTCGATGGGTATTTTAATTGTAATTAATTTTTTTTTATTTTAGTATTTTACTATATTTAAGTAATCTCGACGACGCCATAAATAAAATTCCTCTGTGACGTCATTTCCCGATGATCGAATAGAACTTGCGCGCTGGTGCTGTATTGTGCCTTTGTAATGCAAAGAATTGTTGTTTTTTCATGCTCTCTGATTTGTACAGTTTGAGGAAGGTAAAGGAATGAAGAAGGATTTTAGAAGAAGTGTGAAGCCATAATAATAAGTATGTATATATATATATATATATATATATATATATATATATATATATATATATATATAGAGAGAGAGAGAGAGAGAGAGGAGGGAGAGAGAGGAGATAAGGGAGAGAGAGGGGGCAGAGGGGATAGAGAGGGAAAGGAGGGTAGGAGGGAGGGAGGGGGAGAGGAGGGAGGGGGATGGACAGGGGGAGAAAAGGAGGGGGAGCAGGGGGAGAGGGAGAGAGGGAAAGAAGGGAGGGAGAGAGGGTTATGGAGGGAGAGAGAGGGGGAGGGAGAGAGAGAGAGGGTGGGAGAGAGGGAGGGAGAGAGATAAAGAGTGAGGGGGCAGGGAGGGAGAGAGATAAAGAGTGAGGGGGGCAGGGGAGGGAGAGAGGGGGGAGGGAGAGAGAGAGGGTGGAAAGGGGAGGGAGGGAAAGAGGAGGGAGAGAGGGGTTAGTGAGGAGAGAGAGAGGGGGAGGGAAGGAGAGAGGGAGAGGATGGGAGAAACGGGAGGAAGAGATAAAGAGAAAGAGGGGGCAGGGAGGGAGAGAGAGGGAAGGGAGGAGGGTGGACGGGGGGGAGAGAAGGAGGGGGATAGGGGCGAGAGGGGATGGGAGAGGGACGGAGAGAGACGGGAGAGAGGGAGGGAGAGGGAGGGAGGGGGAAAGGGAGAGAGGGGGAGGGAGGGAGAGAGAGAAGAAGGGAGAGGGGGTAGGGAGAAAATAGAAGGTAAACAGAAAACCTTATTTTAAACCCGGTACTTGCAACTAGTATATATATATATATATATATATATATATATATATATATATATATATATATATATATATATTATTTACCAATTAATCTATCTATATAACAATCTATTTATCAAATCTTTCTTTATATATTCTGTCTGTCAACTTAGCCGTAGATCGATTTGTCTAAATATCTTTTTTGTATCTATCTATGTGTCTGTCTTTTTTGTCAATCTATTTATTTGTAGTCCCTCCATGTATCGACCTACATACCTCCTTGAACCACTTGTCTGACTGTCAGTCTGTCTGACATAAAGTATATATCTCAATAAATATTTTCTCATGTCTATCTTGTTATATATATACACATTAATGAAACTAAATGAACTATATATATATATATATCAATCCATTTATCTAAAACCATCCATCAATCTGTCTATCTATCTATTTATATATCTATATATCCATCTCTCTATTCATCTTTCATTATTTCACAAAGTAGTTTTCAATCCTAAGAACCTCACGATAACTCTATTACACTGACTCCATTACACTGACTCCACCTCTATTATACTGAGACATTGAGTCCAGTACATTGAGTTCAGTACATTGAGTCCAGGACATTGAGTCCAGTACATTGAGTCCAGTACATTGAGTCCAGTACATTGAGTCCATGACATTGACTCCAGTACATTGCGTCTAGTACATTGCGTCTAGCTTCAAAAGCTGCGGAGATCAATTCATGTTGTATAATAATAAAAATAATTGTTTCCACTCGGCATCCGTGTGTAATACTTCCTTGACAACTGCAAGCCCCAATGTATCGATTACGATCATCAAGTGTGACATGACAGAGTGTGACATGACAGAGTGTGACATGACAGAGTGTGACATGACAAAAGTGTGACACGACAGAGTGTGACATGACAAAAGTGTGACACGACAGAGTGTGACATGACAAAAGTGTGACACGACAGAGTGTGACAGTTAGATTAGCACCACTGGGGCCCCAGTACACCCCAATCAACTTCAGGTTGAGGTAAGGGGGGAAGTGATCAACGAGCTAGAGGCGTTGCATGGTGGGAGAGGATGGCACAGCACGTACTCCAATGCCCCCCCCCCAGACATTTTTTTGTGTGCATGAAACGTTGTGCCAAATTATTATTTCTTGCGTCACGTGTTAGCAACCTGCATCCATGAAGAAATGTGACTAGCTTTCAACGGGAGAGTGGGCGGGGGTGTGGATGCCATCCATGGATTCATTCAACGCCATCCATCCACATCCCAGCCCGTATCCAAAAAAAACATTACTGGAAGGGATCCTGTAGTGTAATGGGAAGTGACGTAACAATGTGAGTGTTAAATGTCAAGGTTCCCCCACCCCCCTCCCTCCTAACTCTATCCCCCACCCATTCACCCTCCTCCCTCCCATTTCCCCCAAATATTTCCTGCGCTGCAAGACCACCCACTGCAGCGAACCGGGGCAGATGAAAGACTGACAGGTCAGCAGGGTTTCTTTTTCCTCTTCTTGTCCACACTGTGCATTAATTGCGTGACCCCCATGACCCTACACCTAAACAAACGAAAACAAATAACAGCACAATCCCTAATTGACGCTAACCTGTCTCCTCCAAACAACATCAAGAGATCGCCATGGATTGAGATAGATATAGATGTGCGTTCAAAACATGTTATGGGTTTTCCCGATGATCTTTAAATAGACCAGCCATAGCCGATTTATTAAAAAAAATATGGCGCTGATGGCTTTGACGAAATTTTCTTGTTTTGATGTCGAGGATTAACAAAATTGCTGACACGAGCTGAGAGACTGCTTGTTGGTGCCATTACTGTAATTACGGAAGAGATGCCAGGAGTAATAGAGGAACACGTTGGAATGTACTTGTCATGGTAGTTCTTGGCTGATGTTATTATATTATGAAGATGATTGTATTTTATCAATTATTTTGTACTTTTAGTAAAAGTGCCGTAACCAGGAGCATGTCCGTGGTTTTAAGTGACACCCTTAGGGTTCATCTCATAGTTCATTTTATGGAGAAAGCCCTTATCCAGAAGTGGTCTGTCCTTAGCAAGGCAAAATTCTGAAGTTCAGATTTGTTGAAAGTGGTGCTAAAAAACACACAACAAGATTTTGAAGGGAAACCTGCAAAATTGAGTAGACCTGTCAAAGATCCACCCTTTCCGGTCATAACTTAATGTCGAGTCGTCCCGTCAAAACCTGTTGCCAATGTCGTCTGCTGTTATGATTTGTTTGATTGTCGATCGTGACCGGTCACGCAGAACTTGAGCCTGGTGCTATTTAAATCTGAATCGCGTATCTATGCCAGTGACACAGTAATGGTGCTAATTACCATTATGCGGCCATTTCAGCGGAAATTACGCACCCCGATGGGTATATTACTCGCGATCGCGACATGGGAAACAACCGCTGATAGTTTCCCATTTCCCCCCTCACCATTGATCTCCCCTTACCGCTACATTGTGTGAATGTGTCCACTGTCCAGCCAACAGCGGGAAAATAATCTATTTTTATCAAAACAAGGGGACGTAATCGCAAAGGTCTTGTGACACAAAGAGTTATCTTTCACGATTGGCTTAAAGGGTATCATAATTGTGTCTAAATATAGACTCACCCAGTTCAGGGAAACGGACTTCCTCGCGACACCGTATAGTTACGGTAAGACCTGATTTAAAAACATGCAACTATCGGTCCCTGTTATTTTATAGAAACACGTCTTGCCTTACACCTAATTATGTTTGTAGCTATGAATTGGCGATCTTCGCGGGCTGTCTAGCCCCTCGCCCCCCCCCCTCCCCACTGCAAAGGGAGTGAGGACTCCTAACACTAGAATTTACCAGCCACAGTTTGTAAGTTTAATTGGGTGGGGGAGGGGGGTCTTTCTTCTACTGGAGTGAGTGGTACCCCCCCACACACACACACACACCACCCACCCCTAGATCAGCGATTCTAAAATGACAGGATGTGTGACTAGTCATGACTTAGATATGTTTACTAAAAAAAAAATGTATAAGATTTCTTGTGTATCAATTTGGGGCGCTCTGTTACACCCCCCCGCCCCCCAGGGCGGCGAGTGCCGATCTAATTCAGCTGAAAACCTTGTCAGGTCTTATCCCTTCCTTCCCGTAACTGTTTTTTTCATAACCCCCCCCCCCCCCCCAATTAGGAGAGTGTTATATCTTACACATGACTCAACTCATCTTTCTAACTAGTAATTTGCCGGATAATATATATATATATATATATATATATATATATATATATATATATATATATATATATATATATACATAAATACAAATATACGAATATATGTACATACATATACGAAAAACAGGTTACATTGTGATATGACAGTTGTAATCCATCATCGAGATTAAATACATTAACTTGTTCGTTTAACTGTTGAGTTGACAACGGTGGCTGAAGCCCAGCCTGACACATTAGTGATAGCTGCAGTGCAGCAGTAATTGTCTGGTAGATTAGCACCTGTGTCACCAGCATCATTTCAGACCTGGCAGACATATATGGGCAGACGTAATGATAATGGATGATTATAAAACCCAAACAAAGAATGTATACACAGGACACGAATCTGTCTTAAAAACCCCAATTATATATACATGGATTTATTTTGCACAAACATGGTGTTTTCAAGAGAGTAATGAATCAGCGATTATATTTTTTTTTTAAATAATGAGGTGAGACAGTCAATGCATTGTCGCTTTACTAATTATTAACGTCACAGAAGACTGAATACTAGAACTGGAGGTCATTTTGTTATTTTGTGATTATTTGTTTTTAATAATTGTTTTTCTAATGAAGGATTATCGCTGATCTCCACTGTCACGTGCACCATTATTCTCCCTAACTTAAAAGGGGGGGGGATATTTACTTCAAATTATTCTTAAACGAACAGTTCATTGTTTTTTCCCGCCCCTCCCTCCCTCGCGGCGAGCCACCACTTGCCCCCCCACCCCCCACATGCCCGTCCCTTCGAGGCCAACAAAGATTTAAACCTTTCTATCTGGCAAGTCTCGACTTTGACAATTATTCCGAACGCAATCGCTAAGAAAATTTCCACAATATATATATATATATATATATATATATATATATATATATATATATATATATATATATAAGCGATTTGGGCTCTGCGTTAAATCGAAAGTAAAGAATTAATACAACAGTATTCCCAGTTTAAAATACAATTTTGAAAAAAAAAATCGGATCTGCCCGAAACCAAAAAAAATTAATCTAGTCTACCGATTAAACCTGAGGGGATATAACCCTATGCAAAGGTTTTGCAGGGTACGGCTGGTATAGAAATATATATTTGATAGACCGTATGTAACGTAGGTATAAAGACATTATGTAATCGAATAAGGCAAGAGAGTGTGCGCCCCACCCTACAGAGCGGAAGTTTATAAAAACAACCTATGGTGGTGGTGGAGGGGGGGGGGGAAAGGAAGGATCGAACAATAAGCGTTAGAAGAAAAAAAACCAGAACATCATTTTGTTAGATGTCTTAATGTTGGTGTGTCTCGCACAACGTCAGCTTGAACTATAAACAGCCCCGAGCCAGTAACTACGGGGGAGGGCGGGGGGGGGGGGGTAAACAAAACAACATGGCTCGTTTTGTCTCAATGCTGAGTAGCATTGACTGCCACGTGACTTCAGATGACTGACTTCAAGCGCTCTTTTGACTGAGAAGTTAACTAAAAAAAAATGAAAACAATAACTAATGTGCTTCATTGTAGCGGTCTGTTGTTGTTGAGTTGAGTGAGCACTCCCTACCCGGTGGGGGGGGGGGGCTTTTTAAGAGGGTGTGATGTAGGGGCGTGGTCAAAGATACGAAAAGTTGGGGAGTCTAACATAAACGGCATATGTGTTTGTGTATATGTGAGTGGGTGTTGGGGAGGGGGAAGGGAAAGATGAAAGAACCCTAACCCCCGCCTATAAGAGCAATTACAATGGATTTTAAAAAAAATGGCACCGAATATTATAAATATCTTTAACAGCCTTTATTACAATTAAGGGCAATAACTATGCTGAACGTAAAGTTTAGATAATATGTGGTCCAGAGATTTAGATTAATCGATGATGTCTACGCAGACCACGACTATGTTTTATAATAAGACCAACCAGACAGTATGATATATAGACCACAATAATGGTTTTAATTAGCGACCACAATAATGGTTTAATTAGGGACCACAATCAATATTCCCTCTAAGGTGTGGTATGAAGTGAGCAAAAAATTTTGTCTCTGAGCGACATTTTGTTTGAGGCCAAAATTTGTGAGAGATTTAAGCGATGTCGTCCGTCGGAGTGAGCGATCCTATGTATAGTATGAGCGACGCTCTGAATTCGTGTGAGCGATCGCTCACGCGCTCGGCTTAGAGGGAACATTGACCACAATCATGGTTTAATTAGGGACCACATGAATCTTTTATGCATATTCGCCCTCAACTGTTGAGTCCAAATAAAGAACCGGGGGAATGAATTTCCAACAATGAGAACAAAAATTACTGGAAGTGAAAAGACACAACATCAATTATACAAAATCTCGACTGTTACAACCAGTTTGCAATTAATAGTATACTTCAAGGTTAAAAATAAACACAATTATAACGTCATCAATTACACCAAGAAAAGAATCAGATTTTTTTATCTCAGCACAAATCCCAGCAGTGCTGTATCAAGATGTCGCCTTTCAACAAACAAAACGTCATTAAAATCCCAAGTGCCAAAAATATTTGAATATTTTCTTTTAATGAGATCAGATATGATTCACTGAGAAATAAAATCTGCAGAAATCTGGCCAGGGAGAGGGAGGAGGGAAGGGGGGGGGGGGCTGGTACCGACGTTAACATCCAGTGCTAGGTTTTGAATACATCACACTGGTTGTGTATGCACGGCAACTGGCATTCATCATGGCCGGCGGAGCTTGACTGATGATGCAGGCGGGTATGTCCAGGTCGCATTTTTGGAATAGTTGCTCTGTGATGATATTACGCTGATTCCAGGTGTTTTGGCGGTCGCTGGTCTGTGTCTGCGCGATATCAGTTGTATGTATTACTGTTTGCCCCATGCATGATATCTGCCCGTCAAACTGTTCCACCCTGTAAATATCACATGCGGCCCCCGTGTACGATATATTGCTAGTAAAACTATTTCCCCGTGGGTGAAATTAATAGTGAAAAACAGTCGTTAGTCTTTTCCCAGTTCATGTTCTGTACAATAATAGTCTTACAGTAAAAAAAATGTTTTATTCAATTTCCAAGTTAAAGTTTGTTAAACTGATTAAAAAACAAGGTTTACAGTAAATGTGTAGACTATACTACATAGTATCGTCTCGTTTGAAATTACATGGAAGCATCCACTACTGTAACATACCTTATACACGTCTGCTCCACCCATTCCCAGCCACACATACACAGTGCAAAACCATAATCATCAGGGGTGGGACTTGTGTCAGTTGAGGCCCCCGGGGGGGGGCTGAGGAAAATGTTGGGCCTTTTTTTTTTTAAAAAAGAGAAACATATTACAGGTTTTAAAATTGGGCTATGTGCCCCCCCCCCTAAATATTAAAGGGCTCTGGGCGCGTGCCCGGTGAGTCCGTCCTTAAACCCGCCTCTGGTTTTCATACTAAGTATCAGGGACGAGGCGTGAGTGTTGCCGGTCATGACTTTTTTATGCAGTATACAAATCACAAACGAACATAGATTTATATAATTGTATAAACTATTAGACTAACAACATATACGGTAGATATATACATAAATGAAAGTTATATGTATTTAAACGTGTAGTCATTTTACTGTGAATGATTTCGCTAGCTGTATTCAATAAACACAGTACCATTATATAGCATTTTCTATAAATATGACTATGAAAGGCAACAGTCACGCCTCGTACCTGCTATGTAGTATGCTACTGGGAAATTACCTTACAATTATGTTTCTCCTTTTTATTTATTTTTTATTAGTTAACAAATTTTAATACATTTTTCTTATTTTCCATGATAAAATATCCGATTGGAAACAAACAAAAAAAAAAAAATCAAGATGGTGTCAAGTTAGCTAATGTTTGGGTCACCAGGATTTTCAGCACCCAGCCATTTCCCCTAATAATTTTATCAATGGTAAATGTACCATCATGGCAGCTGTATTACTGCCATCAATTTGTGTCAGTCTGTGTCAGCGACACCGCCGGGCCACACCGTGGAGGGGTGACATCCATGTTGATGGGGGTCTGACACCTTGCGCATGACAGTGTCATTATATCCCCGAAACCTTGCAGTGACTAGTGCACCTGATGCACACCTGAGGCTGTTCTTTGTGACACAATTATTGACACTGCGGAGGTTTGCGTTCTACGACGGTTCTCAGATCAGGTTCCAGGTACCCCGGAAAACTAGAAAGAATGACCTTTCGAAGTGTCCACCTATCTCTCTGTTTATCCATTCATCCACACACCAATCTAATCATCGATCGATTTGTCCATAATTCATACATCTTCTGTCTATATATCCAACCACTTAACGATCTATCTATCTGGATTCTAATCTATCTACAAATCTATCCATCTTCTATTTAAATCCGATCTATCTATCTATCTATCTATCTATCTATCTATCTATCTATCTATCTATCTATCTATCTATCTATCTATCTATCTATCTATCTATCTATCTATCTATCTATCTATCTATCTATCTATCTATCTATCTATCTATCTATCTATCTATCTATCTATCTATCTATCTATCTATCTATCTATCTATCTATCTATCTATCTATCTATCTATTATCTATCTATCTATCTATCTATCTATCTATCTATCTATCTATCTATCAACCTGCCTGTCTGTAAATCAATCCCTTAATGTATCAACTCATCTTTCCACCGATTTATCCACCCATCTACTAAATATCGAATCGGAAACTGTCTGGTATGTCATAATGAGAGGCCCCCAACCCCCTCGGGTATTTTGAGATTGTCTGGGGGGGGGCAAGATTATCTAGCGACAGCCCCCCCCCCCCCGCCTTGCTTCCCTGCAGTTAATGTCGGAATGAAATACGGGAGAAGTGTTGTCTATACATGTATTTATTGTCATTCAATCGCTTCGTGTGTACTTGAGGTCAGAGTTCAATGACCCAATTCCACCATCCAAAATGGGCGAAGGAGTTTGCTGTATAATTCTTTTTTTTTATTTTTTTATTTTTCTAAAGTTAAAGTTGGCGCACTCAATAACAACCGAAATTTTATTTAAAAAAAAAAGTGTGCACATAACTAACTCAGCATCCATTGACCGCCCCCCCCCCCCATGTCATTGGGGGGGGGGGGGGGTGCGTCATTTGTAACACACCGCCGAGTGTGTGTGTATGATTGGTGCGCGAGGAAACCAATTTGTGTCAAACTAAAAAAAACAAAAAAAAAATACTGGCACACTATATGCCTGCTAGTAATGACCTCGTCAAGACGTTTTGTAAACAACCAATTTGTGTAACGGGAAAGAATACCGAGGGATAGGGGGGGGGGGTGGAAGAGGGAGATAGTGGAGCATCATCGAAAGGGATAATGACGGCGCCCTTTTGTTTTTTTTCCCCCCTTGCCCCTTCATGGTTGGCGCCTGTCAGCAGAGTCTCCCAGTCTATTGATGGCTGTGGTGTCTATCAGCCGCGCAGCGAAGTCCGATAGACCTAGCCTGGTGTGTTCACGCTTGATCAGGTGTGTTTGGTGGGGAGGGCGGAAGAGAGAGAGAGAGAGTGGGGGTGAGGGTAATTGTAGGTTGTCACTGGAGGGAACGAGGTCATCTCCATTGTAAGCTCACACTTTAGTCAGGGGTGGGATGGAGGGGGTTGTGACGTTGTTGTTGTTGTTGTTGTTGTTGTTTTGAGACGGAGCAAGGGTGGGAGGGAGGAACTACTTGTGCACCATGTGACATAATTTTGTCGGATGTCACATGTCATCTCATTAAAATGTGAGAGTTTAGACCAGTGCCCAGCCAGCGAGTGAGTGAATGTACGTGTGTGTGTGTGTGTGTGTGTGTACGTGTGTATATGTTCAGGTGTGTGTGTGTACAGGTGTGTGTATGTACAGGTATGTGTGTATGTGTGTACAGGTGTGTGTGTACAGGTATGCGTGTGTACAGGTGTGTGTGTACCTGTGTGTGTACAGTTGTGTGTATGTGTACAGGTATGCGTTTGTACGTGTGTGTGTACGTGTGTGTGTGTACGTGTGTGTGTACGTGTGTGTACCTGTGTGTGTACAGTTGTGTGTGTGTGTACAGGTATGCGTGTGTACAGTGTGTGTACCTGTGTGTGTACGTGTGTGTGTGTACGTGTGTGTGTGTACGTGTGTGTGTACGTGTGTGTGTGTACCTGTGTGTGTACAGGTATGCGTGTGTACAGGTGTGTGTGTGTGTACGTGTGTGTGTACGTGTGTGTGTACGTGTGTGTGTGTACAGTTGTGTGTGTGTGTGTATGTGAGTGTGGGGGGGCCGTGTGTTGACGACCAGACATGTTCTAGTCCGTGGTCTTTCATTCACATGGCTGTCCTTATATGTGCTCTATAGTAAAGGGGGGTGGAGTTGCGGTAAAGCCTCGACTGTTAACCCAAGCCTCAATATTGTATCCGGCCTCCGCATTATCCGGCCTAGTAATTAGATAAGTGTCTTTTACGACATAGGTTGTTTTTTTTTTCTTTAATAATATTTTTTTTGTATCAATCATAAACTATTTATATTATTTTAAAACTCAGCCCGGAGGTGCAAACCGTGTACCTCCCCCCCCCTTTCCCCGCCAAACCTTCTCCCTCAGTCATGCAATAATTTTTTTTTTTTTCACGTTCGCAAACTACAGGCCCAAACCGTTTGACACATTTCATGAAGTTCGTAATGATTGCACCATTTGAAATCATGTTAATTTTGGCAGGCTGTCATGTCAGGCTATCATGTCAGGCTATCATGTCAGACTATCATGTCAGGCTATCATGGCAGGCTAGCATGGCAGGCTATCATGTCAGGCTGTCATGTCAGACTATCATGGCAGACTATCATGGCAGACTATCATGTCAGGCTATCATGTCAGACTATCATAGCAGGCTGTCATTTTAGGCTATCATGGCAGACTATCATGGCAGACTATCATGGCAGGCTATCATGCCTTGTGACACATGTCCGAACCATGCTATCTCAAGTCGCTTGATTGTTGCCATGATTGTTTCCTGATGGCCAGTGATTGAAGATATTCTTTCCCAAACATTTTCATTGGCCTTGCTTTCTAGGTAGGAGATTCGAAGGATTCCCCCCCCCTCATACATGTATTTCCGAACGCCTGTAGTCTGAGACTCTATATATACTTTCTATTTTATGAATTCTGTTTTTTTCTTTCTTTCTAAAGAGGTCAACAACATGTTACTCCAATCTCTCAGACTTGGTGCATGTGAAATGAAACTCGTTAGTCTCCACTGGACTAGAACCCCGCGTGAAGTCTCCCCGTCTGGTGGAACACAAAACAAAAATGGAAACCCCTTTCACAAAATGTAAGAGTCGGAGAAGTCATTCAATAACGAAACAAAACAATAAATAAAAAAGAAAAAGGGGTGGGGGGAGGGAGTAATATAGAATTTATTGACATGTCATCTAGGTTTGACTTTTGACATATGAATACAAACTGAACGGAACCGTGTCATAACCCGAACACACGCACACGCACACGCACACGCACACGCACACACACTTATAACATATATACCACAATATTGTATCATTTATTTATTAAAGAGAACACTATAACCTGTTGGTTGGTCTCTTTATTCAAGTCCGGTGTACAATTCTCTTTGTTGGGATGAACGTATATTTATTACTGACCTGGTCAAGATTCTGACACTTTTTAAAAGTCATACTTGTCGTTGAAAGTGTCACTGACATTGAAAGTGTCACTGGCAGTAGTGACAGTAAACATTAAATTGTCAAAAAAAAAACGACATTACAAATTTAAAAAAAAAATAGTTATTTCACTACTGACCTCCAACGGTATCTGCTTTATTTGATGTGATGAAATATTTACAGTCGGTGGCTATTTGTGATATAAAGACCACCTCGAGGCAGGGCCGTTTTAAGGCCATCGTAGGCCCTAGGCACTTTCAAAGGCGTAGGCCCTCCCCGATTTCATTTTTTAAAAATATTTTTCAACATTCATTTTTTTTTTATATTTTTCAAGAATGTACCGGCACTTATTTGCCATTCTGGCTTTCGTAGGCCCTTGAAAAGTCCGTAGGCCCTTGAAAAGTCCGTAGGCCCTAGGCAAAGTGCCTATATGATATAGCGGCCTTGCCTCGATGAAGGTCCACCTTGAATACATGTCATTGGGGGGGGGGGGGCATGCATCGGGTAAAGTAATCTACTATAAAAACCAAAATTTGCGATTGGTGAGTGAGTGTGATCAGAGGGTGGGGAAAACCAGTAGGTTAAGATAAAGTTTATCAGTGAGCCAAGATATTCTAGCGGCACCCCTGATGATATTAAATGGTATAATAAATTATGTCAGTAAACTATACGTATAATATATATCGGAGACACTTATTGAATACATATACAAGAAACTGTGTAAAGTAAACAATTTATGCTATGGCTATTCATCGTGTTAAACTTCCGGTTCAAGGACAATTCTTTCTATAACTCTTTTGTTCTAAACAACTTGGGTTAAAGGTTAAATGTCCTACGTGAGATCGACTGCTGGTACTGCATCGCGCTGCATCGAGCAAAATGATCAAAACAAACCTGTTTTCAATTCCTTCTCTTTGTATTTTTAACTCCTAATGAAGCATAGCTTATCATCTGTACATTGTCCATGGACACATTAATTTTTTTTTGGGGGGGGGAGGGGGGGAGGGGGGAGAGGGGGGCAGTCTTCTTGGGTGACTCCCATGCAGCCTTGACCTCGATTACTTCTACGTGCACTGTACATTTACATTTAACACTCGGGGGTGCAATTAACATATATGCATCACATGATTTCCCCTGGAAGACAACATAGGTGAAAATAGGAGATTTATTTTCATTTGTCGGAGGGGGTTGCGGTAGGGGGTGGGGAGGCACATATTAAACCATGCGCACGCACCCCCCCCCCGAGTGCAACGTAAATAGAATCTGGGCCCACTCGCTGAGTTAATTACCTGGCCTAATTCACTCATGCGTGATACTATTTATAAATTTACTATTTTTTCTTTTATAAATAAAAATTGGGAGTGCTGCAAAAAAAGTTTGTTTAGAATGTTACGGAATGGACTCCATTGTTTGCCCCCCCCCACCCCCACCCCATTTCCAAGACTTCTCGTCCAACCAACCAACCAAACGAAGCAAGAAATGCCTGCAATAAAATAATTCTTTCAGTATGAATAAAAAAAGAAAAAAAAAATCTCGGTCCCTCCTCGGTCAGGATTCTCTGTGAATGACAACTTCCGTAAACGGAATGTCTCCCCCTGTACTCGGTTCAAATATCGCAGTGAATTCGAAAGTTTTTTTCCAGTTCATTTAGCACTCAATACCTTCGCGGTGGCTTTCCGATAACCGCCAAATAATATCCTTCCGCGGTTAAACAAATAACAAAAACAAAAAGAACCTCAGAGTCTTAGCCTGGCGTGAAAAATATTCCACTGATTTGATTTGTCGCGCCAGATATTTTATGGGGTCGAGCAGAGGCGTACCTAGGGGATGGGGTGTGTCCATCTTCGAAAGTCCCCCCGGGCTCCAGCTTGGGGGCCCCCCAATTTTTTAAATTAAAAATAAGTACATTATCTCATGTCATGATGTCGAATGTCAAAATGCAGACCCCCAAAGAGCCCAAGCCCGCCCCCTCCGGGGGCTCCCACATCCCTAGGTTCGGCACTGGGGGTCAAGTTTGAGAACAATGTAGGTAGGTAGGTAGATGGGTGGTAGGTAGGGAGGCAGATCGATCGATAGATAGGTAGGTAGGTAGGTAGGTAAGTAGGTAGGTAGGTAGGTTGGTTGGTAGGTAGGTAGGTAAGTAGGTAGGTAGGTAGATATGTAGATAGATAGATAGATAGATAGATAGATAGATAGATAGATAGATAGATAGATAGATAGATAGATAGATAGATAGATAGATAGATAGATAGATAGATAGATAGATAGATAGATAGATAGATAGATAGATAGATAGATAGATAGATAGATAGATAGATAGATAGATAGATAGATAGATAGATAGATAGATAGATAGATAGATAGATAGATAGATAGATAGATAGATAGACAGATAGATAGATAGATAGATATTCTGTTCGTGATCGCTGAAGTTCTCAAACCTAACGCCATTTAAATTCAATTCAATGTTTCTCGTCTATAACATACACAAATTAAACAATGCCAGACTTGCCAACTACTAGTTAAACTAGTACAGAAATCATTCATGAAATTTTTTGTTAAAAATGTTTTCATCAAGCATAATGAATGAAGAATGGAAGCGAACTAGAAAAAAAAAATTAAAATGTCGTCTAATTGATATCCTTGTCTTGGTTTGCCCTTGTCAAGGGAAGTGACCACTCGTGTCAGGGGAAGTCACTCAGCAGCTAAAGAAATCTCACTGATTGTTTCCCTTGAAAAAAAAAAAGCTTTTACGTGTCCAACTAGTATACAAAAAGTTTCTCTTGCTTAGCGTAATGGCTTGTGTCTTGAGATGTTGAACATCTCCTGTAATGTCCCTTCTGTAATGTCCCTTCTGTGTTCGGACCAGCTCTAAGGAAATGTCTCCTTTCTCATTGTATAATTTGAGCTAGTCCAGGATGCCATATTTGTACAATGCCCATCTTTTTAAGTCCACTGGTAATATCTACGAAAGAAAACAAAAAATCGTGTGTATTGGTTGGGCCCAAATTTCAATGACTTATTTTCTTACACACGCACACACACACACACACATACACGACCCACAATCGACGTAAACAATGGCCGGCTTTATGTCTCAGCCCCCCCCCCCAGCCCACGACCTATGTCATCTGCGATATGTCTTTTGTATTGATCCGAAAAAAAAATATAGTGGACCGACAGACCCCCCCCCCCCGTGGGAGGGATGTGGGTAGGGGGGGGGCTGACCGTAAACAATGGCTCCTCTTCTTGTGGCACTAAAGAAAACCCTTTTTTTCAGGAGCTCACCTATAACAACTTAAGATACCAAAAGTGGCACCATATCCTGCCTCCCCCTCCCCTCCCCCGTGTGTCTAGACATCATCCATCCCCCGTACTGCCTATCGCTTACCTCCACCGCTTCCCATCAGATTTTTTTCTTTTCTTTTCTTTTTTTGTTTTCTATTCTCCCCCCACGAACAGGGAAAGTTATTGTTCTGGTAAATTCGCCACTTCCTGTCACATGTCATGACAGAACTAATGGCGGCGTCCTCGACAGTAATCAATACTTCTCAGTACTCCAACCAACGTCAATCTGGAGTAGAGAGTAGAGTGAGTGGCCAATGATAATGAATGCTTAATTACGTCATCAAGAGGGTGTTTATTGATATCATCTCGTTATTATTATGTTTTTTTTTTCTTCTTCAAAGAAACTTTCCATTTTTTTTGTAGTGAATAATTTCTCAAACATCTGATGACAATCGAAGAGATTGAATTCATTTATTAAGAAGTTAGTTACCCTATCAGCATCAATATAGACCCCGGAGGGGAGGGGATACATGATACGAAAAGGCCGCATTCCCGTTTTTTAATATAATGTAAAGTATTAAATGACTTTTTTTTTTTTTTGAATATTGAAAAAAAGGGGACATGAAATGATTAAAGGAAGTAATTCAACAAGAGCTTCATTAAATTTAAATAGAACCGCGCGCAGCTTTAAAAAAAAAATTCTTTGAAACAATATTTCTGCATTTGATCCTACCAAACGTGTGCGCCAAATCATGGCAAATCCATAAAAAAACCATCATATAAACACCATTTTGTTATTTATATTGATGAAGCTACAATAATCTGAGGAGGCCTAAACAACCACTCATATAGATAGATAAACAGCATTGAATGGTTAACACCATGGGGCGCTTTAAATTTTAATCATTATCACTTGTCCCGACACGGGGGCTGAAATCCATGGCCCGCCCTAGGTGATAGTTTCGAAGGTATCATTCATTAAACCGTTTTAAAGAGATGAACATGCACTGCGCTGATGTGCACCTTGTTAGATGTAGCTTTAAAAATGATCTACAACTGTGCTGAGTGGAATATGTATCTCTAGCATCAAAGACATCTCTTTAGATTTACTCGTATCTCTACCAGTAAGTATATATGACAACTGCTCACTCGGACAATTTTCGGTGGGGCTGGGGCTGGGGCTGGGGGGAGAGTTCCTTAGAAAGTGGGCGACCTAAGCTATAGCGTGTGTAGCTTGTACGTAAATAATGCACACTGGCATTCACATACACGCACACACACTTTAACACAAACACACCTACACACTGATATATATATATATATATATATATATATATATATATATATATATATATATAAGAAAAGGTTAGGATCACGTCTGAAAATTCAGTCTAGCATGACTTAACCCAGGATCTCATTCTCTCTTTCCCCCCTCCATTCTCTCTTCTCTCTCTCCGTCTCTCTGTCTCTTCTCTCTCTCTCTCTCTCTCTCTCTCTCTCTCTCTCTCTCATTCTCTTTCTCCCTCCCTCCCTACCCAACTCTTCATAGTCCTCCTGTTCTGTAAGACTGACGGAACTTTCTAACAACATCTGCAAGAAGTGGGATATTCAATTAAAACGTTTAATCTCCATTTACCCTCCCCCCCCCCCCCCGCCCCTACATCAAATACTATTCCTAAGATTTATGAATGAACGCGTTAAGTATCACCATTAATCGAGCGAAACGTTTTATATATATATTTTTTTTCAAATCTTATCAAATTGAACCGTCGTGAACTTTCTTGACATTAAAGCGATTGAAGTGTACAGTAGCTTTGATGTCATTGTGTTCAATACTCCGAAATTGTTCAGTTCAAGAAGAGCATTATAAAATAGAAATGAGTGATGTGTGTGTGTGTGTGTGTGGGTGGGGGAGTAGTTTTAACAAAAATGTTACACCTTTTTTATATTCTTCATTGACAGTTTTTGGCACCTGATATAAAACATCTTTCTTATTGATTTACTTTGGTGAGTTGTCAGGTTTGTATTTTTTTAAATAAGTATTTACAGTACAGGGTGTAGTAAATCAATTAACGTCATCTAGTTGGCCAATTTTTAGTTTTGAAATCACATCCTGTTTTGTTGAGGTCTATACTACGGTAAAATACATGTAATGAATAGCATGATCTTGTGGTTGAAATGAATGCAAGACAAGAGCCACCATGACAAGAGGGACAAGAGCCACCATGACAAGAGGGACAAGAGCCACCAGGGACAAGAAGAACAAGAGCCACCAAGGACAAGAGCCACCAAGAAAAGAGCCACCAGGGACAAGAGCCACCAAGACATGAGCCACCAGGGACTAGAGCCACCAAGGACAAGAGCCACCAAAAAGAGCCACCAGGGACAAGAGCCACCAGGTACAAGAGCCACCAGGGACAAGAGCCACCAGGACAGAGCCACCAAGACAAGAGCTAGGTTAAATGTCTGTCAATATTCGACATCATGTCAGTCGAGTTGAGAGATCGCAGCTGTCTATTGGAGAGATCAAGTCTGTCAACACCAGGAGTGTGTCAACAGGAATGTTACAATGGACCCGTTCGCTAATCACGTAACGTTTATTTTCTTTATTTATCTCCCCACCCCCACCCACACCTCCCCTAACAGCGTAAGTCATTTATTGTATTATTCCTTAACACTGGTGGGACGGATGGCCGAGTGGTGTTGATATTCGACTGTCGACCTGAGAGTCCTGGGTTCGATCCTTGGTGAGACCCATGGAATTTTTTCCAGGTGAAATTTGGTGCAAAAGTCCACCCAGCTTTAAAGGGGTACCTGACTTAAGTTGGGGGAAGTAAAGGCTGCTGGGCGTTGTGCTAACCACACAATCCCTTCATATACCGAGGTTACAGAAACGGATGAATTCTACACTTCATCTGCCCCGATGGCCTGTTAGGGCTAAGAAGGTTCATAGGTTTATTGTTTTTGTAAATATTTTATTTTAGTGAATAACGCGCACACATAAACAAACAAACAAACAAACACACAGGGGCGCAGACACACGCACGCGTTACCTCAAAGGGGAAAAAAACAACAAACACACACACACACACACAATCTTCCCCCCCCCCCCAGCAAACGCCTTCGACATGGCAACCCCCCCCCCCCTGCTGCTTTCAATCAACGTCCGACAATTATCTTGTATTTCCACCACCACCCCTCCTTCCCTCCCTGGTTATCTCCCCCCCACCCCCGGCACGAAACAATTGACGTGCCGGTCTGACAGTGGCACCCTGTTGTCTGTACGGCTCCGTCAAGTTGAGTTGTTCTTGTTCTTCAGCCCGGGATAGTTTTGTTATTCTTCCGCACATTTTGGTTGTCTTCTGTGGAGCTTAAAAACAAAGCCCAGCCAGATCAATGTTGCCAGATTGGTTCACTATTTGCAAATTCGCTACTTTTCAAAACCATTATTCGCTATAAAAACAAAAATAAGTTCTAAATAACCGCGAACAAAATGGTTTATTTGTAAAAAAAAATGAGACCAAACAACGTGTGCGATATGTTTTTTTTTTAAGTTTAGCGCTACTTTGGTGCAACAGTATCTGATGACACTGTACCAGATTAGAACCAACTATCGCATCACTTGCCTGTATATCATTTTGGTACCTAGATCGCGTAAACGTAAAACAGAAGTAAAAGTATCATGCATTTAGGTCAGATACATACATGTGTGACAATCATTCGATAGTAGAAATCTCTTGCTCCGTTTATTGTTTTCATCATTAGGACAACGGTAAATTTGGCAAGTTTAATTGATGATCAAATTATATAAAATTCATCGAAGGTATCAATTAACAAAAAAAACCTGATCTTAACAAAATGGGGAAAATGAAAAATTGATAAAAAAAAATTAGAAGAAAAAGTTGTCATGGGCCCTAACAAAAAGTAATGATGGGGGCCTAGCCATGGCCCTGTCGTAGATGAAAGTCTACGAACTCCAATATTTTGTATGACTCAAACCTCTTGAACCCCTTGTGGAGCTTTCGCCCTCCACCCCAGCACCCCTCTCCCCCCAGCAACAGCTCTTCATTATTCGCGGTTTTTCGGGGCCCCCTATTCATGTGCATCACCGAAGGATCGCCTCCTGATCGATAGAAATAGGTAAACGCCATCAACACAAGTTGTGTTTGTACTAAATAAAAAATGTTTTATTGTCTATCACAAAAGAACCTTTCAAAATTATACAGAATAGCTTGCTGAAAATTTCCACTAAGTGCAGGAGAACCATTATATATATATATATATATATATATATATATATATATATATATAATCCAACGTTGTTGTCAGGTGCACAGGTAAGATAAACTCTCCTTTGTACCGGTTATATTTAAGATTTCCACCTCCTCCCCCCCCCTCCAATCCCGCTCGTCAACGGTTCTTCGTCTGGGACACTTACTTCCCTCCCCCCCCTTCTCTCAATCTGAGACACTGCACACCCCCCTCCCCTCGCCCACATCCGCCTCCCTTTTTTTCCCTTTGCTTTCTTTCTGTCTCTCCAGATCACCTACCTTGGCACATAATCAAGTCGGAGGGTAATTTCAAGCCCCATTATTAGGCAGAATGTTATAGGAGGAAGGGAGGGACAGGAGAGAGGGTGGTTGGGTTGGTGGGTTGAAGGTGTAAGGGTGGGGGTAAGAGGAGGAGGGCGCCAGCGTTTCTCGTATGTCTTGGTCGTCGGGGGCATCACTCAATACCTGCCTCCGCCCAGTTGGTGTGTGGGGTGGGGGGCATCTTTAATGGCCCATTTAATGAGCAAAATAAAAAAGGGATTGTGGTGGTGTGTGTATGGGGAGAGGGTGGTCTTATTGAGGCGTGGTGGGGGGGGGGGAGAATTAAGTGGCGTGAGGGAAGGAGGGAAGAGGTCGGTGGGCGTACAAACGACACCTGCAACTAAATACCCAAAAACACTGGTATGCTTGTTATGCTTATCTTTATGGTTTTTTATTACATGACAGTAGTTGTCTCCGCTTGGACTTCAAAATTTTCGTCTTCTATGGTGTTGTAGTTTTATATTAATCTCTAAGTCTAACATGCGAGGCTGTTTCACCGTGTCTAGTTAACTTCCAAAATCCCGTTGGACGAGTATTGCAGTTTCACCATATCTCCCCCCCTCTCCCCCCATCCCTCTCTACCTCAACAACCATCTGGAATATCTCATTACATCTGGAATATCTCATTACAGCTAGAATATCTCATTACATCTGGAATATCTCATTACATCTGGAATATCTCATTACAGCTAGAATATCTCATTACATCTGTGATGTCACATTACACGTGGAATATCTCATTACAGCTGGAGCCACCTCATTACAGCTTGGGCCACCTCATTACAGATGGTGCCACGGTGCCACCACATTACAGCTGGGGCCACCTCATTACAGCTGGGGCCACCTCATTACATCAGGTGGACCCTCTATTGAAATCACCTTCATTACATCTGGACATACCTTACACTCATCCATTACAGTCGGAGAGCCCAAACCACGCTTAATGTAAATAATTTTTTGGGGGCCCCCTCAAGCTGGGGCCGGGAGACTTTCGAATTTGGACCACCCATCCCCCACCCTAGGTACGCCTAGTTGTGTGAGTCTCCCAACCAATCCGAATTTTGTTGTAATATTTCATCACTAAATCTTGTTAAGGTATCTGTGGCTCTTGGAATGCCATACACTGTCGCCATCACTGCGTTTTATTTTTCTAATCGTTTGTCCCACATCATCACAACGTACATCAATTACTTGTACTATTTACTATCTCTCTCTCTCTCTCTCTCTCTCTCTCTCTCTCTCTCTCTCTCTCTCTCTCTCTCTCTCTTTTTTTTTTTTACAACGAAGTACACCCAAGCGGTGATGTCTCGAGTCAGATTAATTACCCGCTAGACGACATGTGTTTCCAATGTCTGGCATCAACCAGTGCATTCTTGGCCAGAGAATTTTTTTGTTGATTATGTCTGCCAATACATTGATTGCCTGCTCACATCTAATCCACGCCAGATAGGTGAGGTTTAAACAACTTCCTGTTTTCTTACGTCTTAAAATAGATCATATCATAATCTCGTCCAGCTCTCTCTAAATTCCTGAAATATTTCTGCATTTCATCTTCCAGAATTTTGTTTTTTTTTTTTTAGATTTGGCAGGAAATATATATGTAAAAATAAAAATTATCCACCATATAAGCACCGGTGTTTTTTTTTTTTTGTTTATCAATAGAAGTTCAATCTTGCAACAGAAATTCTCTGAGCTTGAAGTTCATTGCCAGGAAGGATGTGACGTCATAAGTAAACAAAAAAGCGATTCTTCCTATGACAGGCTTTTACATTTTTCATGAAGGAACAAAATTGTATGTTATCAAGTTGATAACACTTCAATATTAATATCTAAATTGCAAAATAATGATCCATAAGTATTTGTCAACTTCACACACACACACAGTGGCGCCGAGAGCCAACACGGGCCCCAGGGCAGGACATCATTGCGGGCCCCTTAATAAACAATAAGTCGTGAAATCATTGACATGGTCGGGCGGCCGGGCCCCCTTACAGATGCGGGCCCCCTGGCAATGACCCCCTGCCCCCTCTCGGCGTGCCTGCACACACACACCCAACGCCCTACCTAAATGCCCGATTCCCCAAAATGCCTATGCCTGCCACCATCGCTGTCTTCAGTCACAGAGATACAGCGCGGGGGATGGGGGTATCAAATGTCACAAGAAAAATAAAAAGTCGCAGTTTACGTGACTTCTGTCTGTGTGACTTTATTGCCTGTTGGGCGGCATCATCTGATCTGTATTCGCCCCTCTCCCCCCCCTCGGGCCAGACCACCACCTCGCATAGGTGTCGCTACAGGCTGCATGGGATGAAGGTTGGGGGGGGGGCTGCAATACTGTGTTCGCGCCTGTGTGTTCAGGAAGCGGGTTACAGCTCTGCCTGTTCCAACTAGACTTATTCTGTCGCACTAATACACGCGCGCATTTGAGCTCTGCTAAAATAGTATGTCTTGTATGTGGTCTGTCTAAAGTCTGCATGAAGTCCGTCTGAAGTCTGTCTGAACGCTCTAAGTCAGGATGGGTTCCGAGAGATAAGACTTTGCCAAAACTTTATGCAGCATTACATCAGGCGAAAATAAAAAAAAAAAAAAGAAAACAACGGTCAACATTGGACACGAAACAGATCTCATTTTCCTCCTTGTACGTTCATTGTCTCCCCCTCCCCTGCACTGCCCCACCCACCCACCGACCCACAACCCCCACACCAAAGCATCACACCTGACAAGGGGCCGGTCTTTGCTATTTATCTGTCGGAGATGCCTCCCTAGAGCGTCACCGCCCATCTCTCAAGGGGCGCGACTCTACTCTAATTGCATTCATGCTAGGAGTTGCCCATCATAAAGATATTGGGATAATCGATACCATCCGGGTGGGTTTGGGGGGGGGGGGGAGGGACAGGAACGATAATTCAGATTCTCATCGAGGAGGGTAAAGCAACGTGAATTATCGAACTTGAAAAGCCCTTTGCCTTCTGTCTATGCCAGGGTCATAATAATAATAATAGTGCTAATGGCGTTGAGTTAGATTTCTTGCATAAACAATGCAGATAATGGGTGACTTTAACCTATCTTTTGTTGTTCACGAGAAATGGGCGGGTGGGGTGAGATGAAAGTAGTTCTTTGGGACAGGGGGGGGGGGGCAGATTTACTCGTGGGCTGTGGGGGGGGGGGGGGGATCATTTCTTTTTTTTTTTTGAGGTCGCGGGCTGGTCAGAATAGGAAAAAGGTAAACACCCATATAAACTTGTTGGACGAAATGACGGCATATATCATGTACACAGCTGACCCTGTTCAAAGAAATGACCGCATGTATCATGTACACAGCTGCCCCTGTTTAAAGAAATGACCGCATGTATCATGTACACAGCTGCCCCTGTTTAAAGAAATGACCGCATGTATCATGTACACAGCTGCCCCTGTTTAAAGAAATGACCGCATGTATCATGTACACAGCTGCCCCTGTTTAAAGAAATGACCGCATATATCATGCACACAGCTGACCCTGTTCAAAGAAATGACCGCATATATCATGTACACAGCTGACCCTGTTCAAAGAAATGACCGCATATATCAACTGATAAAAAAATATTAGGCTTTCTTAGTTGTTTTGATTTATATTATGATAGACTAGCTGCAAAACCTTTGCATAGAGTTATATCCCCTTAGGCTTGATCGATAGGACGGGTTATTTTTTTTTTGGTTTTCGGGCAGATCCGATTTTTTCATGATTGTATTTTTAAACTGGGATACTGTTGTATTCATTCTTTACTTTCGATTTGACACAGAGCCCAAATTACTATTATATTATTAGATGGCTCGTGCAAGTTTTCGTTTTTATTGATGAGTCAAAAGTTGGTGGCGAAGTTGGACATGAGAAACGACGAACTCTCAGTGTGAGCAGAGAAACAATAGCTTGAAGGTTACTTCAAGGACATGGGTGCTCCCCCCCCCCACCACCAGATGGCCCCCATCGTCGCACCTGTGTTTAGTTTGTTTTTGTTTCAACATACCTTCTTCTTCTTCCTGGTGATGATTTTTTATTTTGTTTGTTTCTTTCTTGCTAGATGTGATGGGATGTCTTGTTAGTGGAATATTAGTGTTTGAACATACGCATGCGCGCGCATATATATACACACACACACATACACACAATCACACACACACGTATTAGTCCAAATCAATACACCCAACTACAGACGCACATGTATAGATGTACTGCAACACATACACATTCATACAACACACATACACAGACACATACATAGACACGTCACTACCTCCACTCCACACACACACACACACACACTCAGAGATACACACGCAACTCCTACACATTCATACTATGGGGAAGGGGAACAGGGGGAGACAATTTTGAAAGATAAACTTTTAATTAATTAAGAATGATGTCCCTTTGTGTGTGGGGGGGGGATCAATCATGGCTAAAATAAGTGAATGTAGACCGTACATCCAACTTGGACCAGCGCGCGGAAACAATAAATAAAATTACTCTCTGTGCTGTGAATTACGGCTCTATTGAATAAAACTGTAATAAATCAAAGGGAGCTCACCCCTGTTCAATGTCAGTTTAACGAACGTTACATTTAGCAAAGGGGATGAACAAAGGATGGATTAAAGTATTTTTTTTTTTTTAAAAAGGCATACACGATCAGTTAAGAGCAGTGCTCGATTAAAAAAAAAAAAAAACCAGTGCCGGGGGGGGGGGGTGTGAACAAAATTTTTCTGCACAGCCGGGGATAAATTTCCATGGTTTCATTCCCCGGCTGGGATATATTAGCTAAAGCAGAGCCGGGGTTGACAGGTCTCAGTGCCGGGGTTAAGAGACATTAAAACATTTGAAATTAGAAGATTCTGCCTCGCTAAACATTGTCACAGACCCAGCCAACCACTCAACCCGCTCCAGCCACGAGGGCGCCCTAAAACAAAGACATTTTTTTTTTTTAGACTGGCCGGGTCTTAATGTAAATAATACTCCACCTTACAGTGAAACATTTTAAGTCACACACACACACACACAAAAGGTTTTAATTCATTTACCGGTAACTGAACCACTTATTTTATAGTGTCAACTAAATACCGAACTGAAACGTTAGTCTAATTTAAATGTGTTTTTCTTCACTCAATATTTCTTTCAGTGCTAGATATCAAGTTTTCGTTAGGTTTTAAAACCATATCTGTAAAACAATAAAAATGTATGTGAAACTTGTATATGCAAATAAATATTTTATTATTTTTAAAAGCCCTTACACATATATATATATATATATATATATATATATATATATATATATATATATATATATTAACGAGGGGCACACAGTTCTGCACTCAAAGACTGACCTAGATAACTGGTATGTTCTTTTATAAACAACCGTCAGCATTTTCCCTCTAGTCACCGCCATTTTGCTCCACTCACTTCCTCTGGTGCTCCTATCTGCACCTAAACGCACCCGTTATACATTCCCATTTATACGATTTGCACACAAGCTGCGCACCACACACACCAAACAAAAAGCAACATGCCACATTATAAAACGACCAACCAAAGCAATATACTACGCCAATGTTATCGTAGGCCGGATAAGATACCCCCGATGGCCGGTTATGTCAATTAAACCGTGTAAACAGCAACAGCTGATTCGGGAAATAAAAAAAAAAAATCACAACAATAAACAACATTTTCCTCCCCCTCCCCCTTCCCGCCCCGGGACAAGCGAAAGCTAATTAAATTTCTGCAGTTTGGCTTGAACCACGAGTCTGGTTTAATGAGCCAATTTGTAGATTTAGACCAAAAAAAAAAATAAATGAAGAAAAAAGAATTTGGCTTGTGTAATTTAAAAAAATGTAAGCTATTTTAATTAACAGTAAATCGAAAGCTTTTGGCTTTTTTTTTTTTGGCTTTTTTTTACTACTTTGTAATCTTTGAAATGTTTTACACACAAACAGAATTAAAACTAACAGGTTAATATGACTTGGTAAATTAAAATGCAAAATGTACAACCAATGACAGCTCGAATATTCTAAAATGAACAGGATGTTCAATTACACCCCCACCTCCCACCCCTTTTCACCCCCTCCCGTCTAACCATTTCTCCTTAATATCTGCCAAAAGCTCGAGATATTTTAATCAAACATTTAAAAAAAATATATGTTCCAACAAGTCTGTATGCAATATATACACTTAAGTAAATTAAAAAAAACCACACACACACACACACACACACACAACGAAACAGAATTACAAATTAAAAAAAAAATGAGATAATTTGTCTTGTTTAAAAATATATATATATATATACCTGGACTTCATTTAAAAACTGTCCTGCTTTGCTGTATTTTTTTTGTTTCTAAAGCCAACCTGCCATAAATTATTACAAACTGGCTTATCTAGCGTAAACTCTTCACCCCTTGAATAATCTGGCCAGGTTATCGCTCGAATCCAAGAACAAACCGTGAGGGAATTTCCGTAATCTGGATGTGGCAGGGGAAGATTATTCTTGTTTTGTTTTCAAACTTTAAGATCGGCGCCAAACTCTTAAACCAACAGTTGTTATTTTTAAAATAAAAACTGTAGCTGGCTCTGGAGTGAGGGGGGCAGGGAATTCTGGGTGAAATGGGGGTGGAGGGGATGGGGTGGTGAAGGCTGATTTCGTGATTGTTACAGTTTGGTAAAATATGATCTTGATAATTTAAAAATCAATAAACAGTGCAGATGGTTCACCGTTTGTAATGTTATTTTCCCTTTAATAACTCACAATAAAAATAAATAAAAATTCACTTCACCCAAGACTTCCTTTAAAGCAAATATACAATTTCTCTCCACGGCTTAGCTGGGCGCGTATTTATACAAATAATTCCAATTCCAATTTTGCATTTTTTTTCTCATCTCCCTATGTTTGTAATTGAGTTAATTATAAAGATTTGTAATAGCGAATGAAACAGTCTTCTATATACACAAGGGCCGTTTGTTCAATTTGTGCTAAACCAGTATTTAAGATTTATTTATTTACTTAGATGGGCGAAATTTGTGAATTTATCTGGCCTCTTGTTGTGTTTTGAAATAAGTTTCTCTGGTGTTGAATGTATCACTTAAAATTTTTATTTAAAAAACAAAAATTAAAAATAAATGTTTAGGAAAAGAAATTTTGGGTGCAAAATTATGAAAAATAGATTTGTAAATACAAGTTTTTCTTTTTTTCGAGAATTGAAAGTTGGTATTTTTTTATATTTCAAAAATGTATGCACAAGAAATGTACACAATGTATGTACATTGACATCTATAAGGGGGTGAAACTATAGAAGGACGCAGGGCGCGGTCCGCCCCTGGTGGCACTTTGCACCCAGAAACGGGGCGACATTTTCGCCACTTAAGTAATTTTTTTATTAAGGTCATAGGGCGCCATATGTGGAGTCCGCCCTAGGGCGCCACCAACGCTATTAACACCCCTGACCTCTGTGTAAACACACACACACACACATACACACATACACACACATACATCTGAACAATAACCTGTTTGACAACCTGACGTTGAAATGGTAATCCTTCCGTTTCTTTAAATGTCATCCACGTGACTTGTACGTCACTGTCGTCTGCTTCTCACCGGAAGTGCCATCGATAGTCAAAGCGAGGCTTTAGTTTGTTTTTGTTTTGTTTTGATAACAATGAAACATCGGCGCGGGAGCGAAACAGAGATAGAGAGACGGAGACAGGGGGAGAGGGGGAGGGAGAGAGGGCTAACCGGCTACTTAACTGCGGACAAAGCTATCAGCTGTTTATCTCCGTATATTTTATGAATTTACACACGGAAAGCAATCTGCCCAGACGTGCCCTTGGACCGACTCTTGTGTACAGTGTGGTGGAGGGTTTGCAAAGAATGGTCGCAGCACTTGGATTTAGTACCTGGGGGGTTGAGGGTGGAGGGGGAAGGAGGGTCACACTGACTGAAACTGGCTGTCACTTACCAGGCCATGATATCTTTAAGTAGTATTTTAAAATACAAAAAAAAAAAAATTACATCATATCAGTACCCAGAAGTATATGTACCAACATTTTCACTCTGTCTGATGGTTTCATCCTCCGCTTAGAAAAGTAGGTCATGAATGACCATTCAGTGTATGAAACATGGAAGGGAACAACAGAAAATAAATTATAAAGAATGGTGCATCGCTAATAATGACCCCCCCCCCACCACACCCCCCTCCCCAAAAAAAAAAGAAAATGGCCGCCATTTCTGTTACACAATAGAATGATACACAAATATGGCAGCTTGTCGGGACAATCCATTTCTGTTCCACGATGCGTATTCTATACAAAGTATAGTCTGACGAAGGAACCAGCTATTATATATCAGCAGTGAGGGGTGGGGTGGGGGGGGGTGGGAGAGAGAGAGAGAGAGAAAAGTTTCTCTACTTTAATATTGTATATTCTTTCCAGTTTTCCTGGAAAATTATGCAAAGTTAACATTTTTTTTTACGATGTGACATTTTCTTTTTTATGAAATTCGAAAACAAAAATACTCTTACTATACAGAGGCGTCGGCTACCTAGGGTGGGGGATGGGTGGGTCGAAATTCGAAAGTCCGCTGGGCCCCAGCTTGAGGAGGGGGGAGTCCAAATTCTTTTTTTTATATAATAAGTACATTATCTCATGTCATGGTGTCGAATGTCATAATGCAGAGGCCCCCAAAGAAGCCAAGCCGCACACCCCGGGGCCCCCGAATCCCTAGGTTAAGCACTGTCACTATAAATATAAATAAATAAATCAGCCGGATTTTACCAATTTATTTTAATTGACTGAATTTATGATTTAAAAAAAAAATAAAGAAATCGAAGAATTATTTCCTTCGGCTGCAATGAACAAGGTGAACGTAGCTAGCTATCTCCTGGATTCATGCCAATGGAAAGGGAAATGAAAGCCATTGCATTCAGTTCTAATCATGCCAGGTAAACTTTTAAACTCAATGCGGAAAGCCTAATTCTTTTTTTCTTCACGAGAGAGAGAAAGAAATATAACAATTTATTTTTTTTAAGTAATATTTTTTTTTTTTTTATCATCATTTTGTACAGGTCAAGAAACCGTTTGGGTCACACTGACCTAGGACGCACGCGCTTCTGTAAAAAAAAAAAAACATTTTAAATTATTAACCGCGATGTTGGAACTAAGTTTAAACCAAAATCGGAGGAACGAGTTTTTGTATTTGAAATCTGTCTATGTGTCTGTCAACTTTTATGTGTGTTAATAAAGTGTCTGTGTGTTTAATCGTATATTATTTTAATATAACTGTGTTACTTCATTATCCTAATCTTGCGTAGTGATAAAAGACGAATCGTCCTGCTTGATAAATATTATTAATTAAAAATAAATTAAGATATATATATATATCTCGACATGTGCAGTTTCCAATCACAACACACTCAAGCACACACACACACACACACATACGTACCTGAATTTATCCTTTAAAAAAATGTTACCTATGGGAAGAGAGAGTGTGTGTGAGGCAGATACTTATGGGTTTTCCCACACATTTTATTTTTCTCTCCTTTTTTTTTTTTTGTTTTTTTTGTTTTAAGGTTTTCCCGATCTGTCTTTTGTATTCTTGCACTCTTCATGTTCGGTTATCTTCTCTCCTCTTCTTGAGTCCTGTGTCTTGCATCGGGTTGTAAGCAGCTTCCATCTTCTACTTTTCTTCTTGCGTTTTCGACATCGACGGCCATGACCTTTGATCATCTAGTCCCCGGGGGGGGGGAGGGGATTTTGACGGTTGTGGGTACAGGGGGGGGGTTGGAGAAGGTTGGGTGAGGGATGGGGTACCTTTTCATCTCACCCCCCCCCCCACCGGTAAAACTCATGTGGGGGTGGAGGGGGGGGGTTCCAGCTAAACAACTCTCGATAAACAAGAAGGTGTTTTACCCCCATACGGGGCGCCGTGTTCGCCACCTTTGGTTCCCATTGTCTAGAGGGGTAAAAAAAAAAAAACAACATGCGCCCCTCTACCTCCCCCCCCTCGCCCCCTTCAACACTTCAATGTAGCTTCCTTCCTTTTGAATTGTACGCGTATAAACGACAGGGGGGAGGGGGGTGTTGATACATCACAGCTTCCATTGGACGACATACATCTCAACAGCTGGAGAAGATACGCGAGAACTGGATTTGTGGATACTGTAGTCAAAAATACGTGTTTTATTGAGAGCAGATGATAAAAATATAAAGTTGTGTGCGGCAAGCCTGCAAAAAAATGCCAACCAAGTTGTATTTAGTCATAACGATATGTCAACAGTATTGCATTTAGTCATTAGAATAAGTATGTCAATTACTGCATTTAGTCATAAAAGTATGCAAAAAAAATATTGCATTTAGTCATAACAATATGTCAACAGTATTGCATTTAGTCATTAGAATACGTGTGTCAATTACTGCATTTAGTCGTAACAATATGTCAACCATCAAAGTACAAAGTCGTTAAAATGGCGTATGCCCAGAAAGCAGTACTGGCCACGGTGGCCAGGTAGCTCGTACTCACAGAGTATGTCAATACAGAGGCGGATTTATGTCGCTTAGGGCCCCAGGCGCGATGTACTATTCCTGGGCCCTTTTAAAAAGATAAACTGGGAAAACAATAATACATTTGGGGACACTTCTGAAGTCGAAGCCCAGTGCGCCCGGCATTTTGTGGGGCCCTTCTCAAGTCAGGACCCCAGTGCCGAACCTAGGGACTTGGGGGCCTGAGGGCTTTGCCTCTGTGGAGGCCCCTGCATTTTGACATTCGACATCATGACATGAGATAATGTACTTAATTTTTATGTAAAAATCATTTTTGGGGGGGGGGCTCAAGTTTGGGCCCTTGGGGACTTTCGAATGTTGACCCCCCCTTCTCTAATTACGCCTATGCAAGACCATGTGGATGTATCCTCAGTTAAATCCGCCTCTTAGTAATTATCTTTGGCGTCACTAGAGGGTGCGGGCCGCACCGGGTGACACCCACCGAAGTAACGCCACTGGTAGTTGTTATACGCAGCAGTATAATTATGTGCCGTTGAAGATAAGCAGACGACAAAAAAAAGTGAAGGTATTTTGAATGTACTTTGAATAATTGTTCCAGCAATCGTCTAGTTTAGTTAATATCTAACAATATCCAAACTTATTTTATCAAATATGCAGCCACACGATAACGCAGGATGCACAAGTGAATAAAGCAGAAAGCTGTAAAAACATAAACAAGCAATTTAAGTCTTTTCCGTTTCGGACAAAGGACAATTTAGAGCATTTTTAATGAGAGGGAAGTAATCATGTTGAATAACTGTTACAAAAATAAATAATTATTACGCCCCTTTGATTAGCTTTTATTATTTATATTTTAAATATAAGCAAAAACGGTACATAAGAAACTCTTATATTTTGGCCCTGGGAGGTCAGGTCGCGAAATGGACTTTTGATGTACACTTGGCAGGCCAAGACCTACAAAATGATATATACATCATGGGTCTATGACTTATGGTTGTTGAGATCTAGGGTGATGACGGACAGACAGACAGACAGATAGACAGACAGACAAAACGGGAACAATAGAGCATTTTTTTCGAAAATGCTCTAAAAATGCGATCGTTGCTGACTGTTAGGTCACTGCGTGTGCAGTGTTGACGCTTTAATGGTTGTTGAAAGTCGACTTTTTTATAAATAAAGATTTTTTAAACAACTTTTTGTCTATACTTGTGCTACCTTTAAGTAGAGATCGATAATTGTGGGACACTAATATTTAGAGTTGATTTATTGTCGATCACTGCTAGTATTAGTAGAAGCTACACGGTGTGACGAGCCAAAGTAACAAAACGTCGCATATGTAAATTACACGAAAAAAATCTGGCAATGATACCAAGTTGGGCCACATTGCGGTTTGTTTGCTGATAAAAATGACAACCAGATGTAGTTAACAACTGTTTTAACTTTGGCTGTTTACATTCTTCCCGGGTTTTTTTTCTTAATTTCTGAAAGAAACCGGCACTGGAAACTCAAAAATACCGCCAAATGTGTTTTGACCTTTTTTTTTCTATTATTCTTTTATGTATTCATTTTTATTGCACACATTATTCTAACTATTTTGAGGGGGTGGCAGTTTTCGTTAGTATTTTATAGTCTTCACATTTTATAAAATGTTTACAGTACTGGCTTAGCTTTGTAAAAAAAAAAAAATCTATATGCCAGATTTTTGTGATTTTTCTTCCATGATAACCAAATCTGAATATTGTCGATTTAAAAAAAAAATGCCCAATGTTATAAATAAAAATAAATTTGGCTCAGAGTGATACCAATACGTGTTTGCAATGGGCCCACCCATGATCCCTGCAGACCCGCCCGCCCCGCTCCTGTACGTCGGGTATTAAGGGCGTATCCGTGTCATGTGGGTGTGGCGTAGCAAGTGGCGACAGTATTAATATATCACTCAGGAGTTTTTTTTTTGTAACACGGGGGGGGGGGGGGTTACATGAAGAGATGGGAGGATTGGTGGTGGGGGGAAGCGAAGGCAGGGAGGAACCAGGATTCGTAAGATGGCGCCCTCCTTCATGCACCCGCTCGTCGTGTCCCCTCCCTCTCCTTTGTTTTTATTTCCAGGTGACGTCCCGTCTAGGGGGCTGACATTAAACACGCGAGCGGGGGGGGGGGAAGGGGGAGGGGAGAGGAAAGTAGAGCAGGGTGTGTGGGAGTGCATTTTGATTGTAAACAATCGACGCACGCCGGGTGAGCAGTTTGGCGCGTGCACAAGCTTAACAGATCGACATCCGTTTATGCTCACCGTCTTGTTGTCCAGACCTTGAGTGTTACAACTGCCGGTACTCACTCTGTCTATCTCAGTCTATCTATCCCATACATACCCCCTCCCCTGCTTATTTCTTCTTCCATTAAACTCTATTTTCAACTTCTTGTTTGTGTGTCCTATCACCAATCTATCTAGCCATACGTTAGTCTGTGCGCCACAATGTATTGTACATTTTGTCTTTATTTCTGTCTATTTCACTCTGTATTTATCTGGAAATATATCTGTAATTATCTCAATATCTGTCAGTATATATCTGAATATTTATCTCTGTTTACCTGAATATTTGTCTGTATTTATCTAAATATATTTATATCTGTATCTGTCTGCATTCTTGTCTGGACATTTGTCTGTCTGTAATTATGCCTGTTTTCATTTTTGTCTGTCTTCCTCCTTTGTTTTCGTCTGTATTTATCCCAACATTTTTTGCAGCCTCTCACCATTGCTATACTGTCTGTCTGTTTTTCTGTCTGTCTAGACATTTTGTCTGCCTAGATATTTTGCCTGACCATCCACTTGTACTCAACCTCCTTCACGTGTTGCTGATTTCTTCAGACAGACATGCATATCATTCAGACTTTACATTCTGCATTACCTTACCTTTTTTCCCTTTCCACCCCACCATCCCCCTCCCTTTGAACGTCACATCCCGTAAGTCCCAACACTTGCCTATATTTCTCCACAGTGCTGTTTTATTACAGGTAGCTCCAAGGTAAACATGTACAAACCATCACGACCAGGTTATTGCTTTTTTTTTTCTCAACACATTTGTAAGAACATACGAACATGTTTTGTTTTTTTCTTCAAAATAAAAGAATCGAAAAGCTTTGATCTTAGAGATTAGATTAGTGATAACAAACGAGATAATTCGATATTCTTAATTCTCCAGGAGAATCGTGCATCTATGCCTGGGGGTCGTGTTAAGTGAATAGGTTCTCATTGAATTGGTTAAGGCCAGCAGTACATGTGTGCGTCTGGATAGTCTTCTGAAGACTGGAATATATTGTACACATATTATATTCATATTGAACACATGCTGTACACATACTGTACACATACTGTACACATATTGTTCACATTAATTATATGAGCGGGAAAAAAAACAACTTTTTATTGCGTTAATTTTAATTTACTGCTATTTCAAAACCATATCTGTTGAAAAAACCATTTAAAAAAGATTATATTCGTTTGAAAAAAACATTTTAAAAAGACTATAGCTGTTGAAAAAAAACATTTAAAAAAGACCATATCTGTTGAAAAAAGACATTTTAAAAACATTAACTTGTGTGTTTGGGCTCTTATCTACCTTGTTCGTTAAATTTCCCGCGGTTTGGATTTCATTATTATTTCAACGCCTGCGCTACATTAATATCTTGATTTATCTCCCCCTTACAGTGGTTGTCTAACGTTAGCTAACTGCTACCAGCTAAATAAACATTTTTGTCTCACGACACATCTATAAAAAAAATTTAAAGAAAAAAGATATAATGAAGAAAAGATACCAATTACTACACACCCCCACACATACACAAATATATATTCTCTATTTGGTAATCCTTAAAGAAAATATGCGACCCACTTCAAATCAGCCCGCGAGCCACAATTTCAGAACCACTGTTCCAAGACTTTCTTCCCGGCTCACCCCTCCCCCCACCTCCTGTTTTTACACAATTCTTTGCTGGACGGGAATTCATCAACCCCCCCTAATCCCCAGACGTCCTCCTGCAAGGCTATGTAATATATTGCATCCGTTGAAATATCTTTGTGGGAAATGACATGGTATATGGGGTGGGCACAGGGAGAGAGAGAGTGAGTGAGTGTGGGTCTGTGTGGGTGTGTGTGAGTGTGGGTGGGGAGGGGGGGAAATCCATAATTCACCTGTAATCTATATCTCTCCCCACGTCGCTATCAATAGGTTATTTCAGCGGTCATTTTATTTCAATGGCCGAATAAAAACTGAAGTAACAAAAATGTGAACCCGCTGGCTGCTAACAGGTTGGATAACCAAAGAGTCAAATACCAAGGGGCAATTACTCTAAAAAGAAATTCCCGAAACGGATTGTACCGAGTTACATGGACTTGACAGTTAAATGAGATATGCGGATTTGGCTCTTGTTGAAATTTTTAAATACTTACACGACTTATGGACAAAAGTATTGCGCATGCGCTTTTTAAAATACTTAATACTCATTGATGCCTTATGTCACAGATACTTGTTGTCAGGAGAGTCCGATGCACTTGTGAGGAGCGTCACATACACTGTTGTCAGGGGCGTCCCATGTACTTCCTGAGGGGCGTCACATGCACTTGTTGGGAGGGACGCCCCGCAGTGTTGTCAGGGGCGTCACATGCACTTGTTGTAAGGGCGTCCCATGCACTTCTTGTAAAGGGCATCACATGCACTTGTTGTAAGGGCGTCCCATGCACTTATTGTAAAGGGCATCACATGCACTTGTTGTAAGGGCGTCCCATGCACTTATTGTAAAGGGCATCACATGCACTTGTTGTGAGGGGCGTCCGATGCACTTGTTGTGAGGAGCGTCACATGCACTTGTTGTAAAAGGGCGTCACATGCTCTTGTTGTAAAAGGGCGTCACAGGTGCTTGTTGTTGCCAATATTGATGTCAGTGTCGTTTACCTTATGGAGATTTAAAAAAAAAACCAGAATGACTTGGTCAATGTAAAAATAAATAAAGCATCTAGAAAGATCTTTACGGCAGCAGGCCAGTCTTCCATCATTCACCCCTTTCATACCACCACCAACAACGCCCCTCCACCCCCGGCGTCGTGTCCTGTCATCGTCCGCCGCTTGACGATTTGTGTTCCTACATAGGTAATACCCCCTACACTCTCTTCCCCACGCAATCAAACGTATACAATCACACAATCAAACGTATACAATCACACAATAATGCGTATACAATCACACAATCAAACATATACAATCACACAATCAAACGTATACAATCACACAATCAAACGTATACAATCACACAATTATGCGTATACAATCACAGAATCAAACATATACAATCACACAATCATAGTATACAATCACACAATCATATGTATGCATTCACCCAATCAAACACACACAATCACACAATCGTACGTATAAAATCACACAATCAAATGTATAGAATCTTACAATCATGCATATACAATCACACAATCATAAATATACCATCACACAATCATACGTATACAATCACGTATATAATCAAGCATACAATCACACAATCAAGCTTGCACTTTCCTTTACAATCACGCAATCAACGTATACTATCCTATCCACACAATTACACGAATACAATCACACATAATGCAATCACTCATACACAATCACAAGTATACGGCAACACATACACAGTCACACGTAGGCAATGACACCTGTACAACCACACACACACACACACATGCACGTCTCACACACACACACACACACACGTCTTAAATCACTTAGCCCCCTGACTTCCATCTCTCAACAGGACAATGAGTCCTTTCCCCTCGGGGACCCCCAAGGCTGCGTCAAGTGCCTGTCGTGCCAGCGGGCACGATACCAAGCACAAGTATCGAGTTCACCTAGTTCTGCTGAGACTTTCTGTTCTTTCCTCCACCTAAACTTTCAACCGATACCGCGCATTAAATTTTACGATCATTGGTGTTAATCTAGGCCAATCTGGCAATATAAACGTTAATCTTACGTCAGTTGACTTTTTTATATTTTTTTATTTTTTTTTTTTGAACAACGATTACCTGGCATGACCTGTTTTTCTGAATGTAGACTCGATTTTTTTTTACGTTGATCGTTACAATGAAGAATCGATTCTGAGAAAAGTACAGATGAATCTGAATCTTTTGTTGATACATTATTGTAAGACTGTTATATCATAGTTTGATCATGAATTAAGGTTATTATTATTATTGTTTTGACCAGATAAATGACGCTTTCCTCTACACTTGTACTTTTAGTCAGTCGTCATTGTTCAGTGACAATAGATGAATCGTGAAATATTTAGTATGGCGTTTCTGTAATTTTCGTCAACGGTTTTCCCCTCCCGCCCTTACCCGATCTCCCCACCCACCCACCCCCACACACACACGCAACGATCAGGAATGTGAGTTAATTAAGATAATTGCAGAGAATGCCAAAAGTATCAATAATTTTTTGATTGAATGGTTTATGCTAATGAATCGTACACACGCGACGATGTTAATGAATCATAATTGGAATGATTTTAAAACCTCATCATGGGATTGTATAATTTTTTTTTAAAAAATGATAATTGGTCTAAAAATATATTGTGGTCTAAGATAAGTAACGGTGCTCGAAGTTATGACCCCCGGGGGAAGGGGGGGGGAGAGAGAGGAGGGTGCCACAAATGTCACGCTATTTCGGTACGCTGTAGCCAGGTACACACCCCCCACCCCCCGCCCGTGTTTCAAAAAATAAAGACAACTTCTAACAAGGAACACATCGCAGGTTTTGGTAATAACGTTGGAGTTGTCTGCACTTGGAAAACTAAATATTCAGCATCTTTGAACGTTCATTTTCTTTGTATCACTTTTTCACACACACACACTCTCTCTGTCTCTCTCTCTCTCTCTCTCTCTCTCTCTCTCTCTCTCTCTCTCTCTCTCTCTCTCTCACTCACTCAGATAATCTCTCAACCCCGTTTCTCATTCCTGTAAATCTCTCTACCTCTTTACTCACACGTGTTTCCTATTCTCATCTTTTTTTTACTCACTGTACACCTTACATCTCTCCCCCTTTCACCCTCCCCACCTATCCACTCCACCTCTTCATTGCGTTACCTCACCCTACTTTCCATGCGACGCCCGTCCCGTCCCCCCCCCCTTCATCCTCCCTTTATGCGCTGTACATCTTTTTGTCATTTTTTTTTTTTTTCATTTTCTACTCACTCCACCACACAATGAAACATTTCTGGAACATCCAGAGACTTGACTGAGGAACCAGACAATCACCCCACCACCCCCTCCCCCCCAAGTACACACACATACATACTTGGGGAGTGGGGGGGGAGGGAGAAAGAGGGAGGCGCCTTGGATCATCCGTTGTAAGCGGAACATGTTGCAAGCAATCGTATTGTATCTCCCTATGGGGAGGGGGTGGGGGGGGAGGGGAAGGGGAATCCCCACCATTGGGAGTAGACCCAGGTAGGCAGAGACACAGACACGTGAGTGGGAGGCCATTTTCTCTATCCCTTTCTAGCTCACACACATAACACAAACCCACTCTCTCTCACACACACACTCTCTCACACACACACACACACACACACTACCCTTCAGATATAACTGCATATGACAAATGAAACAGCCACATAACAAAATTTGAAATTAGTTTGATATCAGGTGTACGTCCTTTTTATTATTTTCTAATCTACAATCAAATTTTGACATTTTCTCCACTTTTCCTATAGAATTGAGCAATGTATCCATAAATCTATCAATCGATTTTTTTTTCTTACAAAAATGGCATTGATTATGTACTCTGAGATAACAATAATTGAGAAAAAAAACTATTGCACTTCGGAAACATTTCAAGTTTTTAAATTTCATCGCCATTATGTTACGTGTGTTTTTGTTTGTTTGTTAGTTTCAATTTCTAACAGGTTTCTTTTTTATTTTTATGTTATTTTACGACAACGCAGATTCTGGCCTTTTTTTTTTGTTAAAGGGAAACTACTGACATAAGTTAAAAAAAAACAGCTAGAGTTAAACTTTCTTGCCTCCTGAAGTCTGGCCAATGAAAACAAAGCCGCTTATACAATGACGTTGTTTGTTGAACTGACGTAGATTCGTCCACTGTGAACTCTGGGGGAAGTGGAGAGGGGGGGGGGAGGGAATGAGGTGTCTACGTAAGTCCGAGATAAGCAGATCTGTGTTCGCTGTTGCTGTATCTTGGAAGGGGTGCAGATTAATTAGGTCCAGTGGAAATTAATTACTCCAACCTTTTGGCCTAGTCCCGATCCACTTCGCCAGCAGAGTGCATGGTGTCTCAACTGAGTGCATGGTGTCTCAACTGAGTGCATGGTGTCTCAACTGAGTGCATGGTGTCTCAACTTAGTGTACGGAGTCTCAACTGAGTGCACGGTGTCTCAACTGAGTGTACGGAGTCTCAACTGAGTGTACGGAGTCTCAACTGAGTGCATGGTGTCTCAACTGATTGTACGGAGTCTCAACTGAGTGCATGGTGTCTCAACTGAGTGAACGGAGTCTCATCTGAGTGCACGGTGTCTCAACTGAGTGCACGGTGTCTCAACTGAGTGCACGGAGTCTCAACTGAGTGTACGGAGTCTCAACTGAGTGCATGGTGTCTCAACTGAGTGCATGGTGTCTCAACTGAGTGTACGGAGTCTCAACTGAGTGTACGGAGTCTCAACTGAGTGTACGGTGTCTCAACTGAATGCATGGTGTCTCAACTGAGCGCACGGTGTCTCAACTGAGTGCACGGTGTCTCAAATGAGTGCACGGTGTCTCAACTGAGTGCACGGTGTGTCAACTGAGTGTACGGAGTCTCAACTGATTGCATGGTGTCTCAACTGAGTGTACGGAGTCTCAACTGAGTGCATGGTGTCTCAACTGAGTGTACGGAGTCTCAACTGAGTGCACGGAGTCTCAAATGAGTGCGCGAATTCTCATCTGAGTGGACTCCCATTGTGATTCCCACAACCTCAGTGCACTGCACTTAATTCCATGCAATGACCACCCCCCCTTTTTTTTTTTTGCCTTTTTAAAAAAAAAATGAATCTATTCTGTTTAGTTCTAATGACGTCACACTAGCCTGCGTCACACTGCCTTTGACATTTCAATGCCATTTGTGAAATTCGCGATGTCACGTTCATTTTACGGCCCTTAACAATTTGGAGAAAGGGGGGGGTGGAGTCTTGAAGTATGTTTGTGAGGGGTGCGGCTCGTTAAAATTCATATCTCCCTGTCGGGGGGGAGAGGGGGGAAGAGGGAGGCTAAAGTGTAAAGGGGCACCTATAATCACGCTAGTGCCCGTATCTACTACTGAACTAGGGCCCTATCTACGCTCCTATGCTTTATATTGGGCACAGATGCACCATGATGGGGGGTACATAGCCCACCACAGAGATCGGAACCCATATCCCTCCCTCCCATTCTCCTCTTTACCTTTCCTTGACACTCTCTTTTGCACTCCCAGTTTTATCTGTGATCCGAGACTTGGTCCAGTTGTCTCCCACCATCCGGGAAACTGCCATACAGACCACTGGCAAGCAAGCTGTAGCTAGCTATCCGACTGGTCCACCCCGTGATCCGCAAACACGGGGAGTGGGGAAGGGGTGGAGGGGGGGGCGTCACTCAACCCCCATGTATCCTGGCTTCTTACCCAATTATAGACCCCTTGGTAGTGTATAAGAGAAGTCATTGAGAAGCAAATCAAAGTAAAATTTTTTTTATTTTTTTGTTTTGTTTAATTTTAAACTCAATGCAAACCCAAACCAAGAAGCAACAAGTACAAGGGCGAGATTTAATATAGTCTGACCATTCGTACTAGTAGTGCATCTCGTTCTCTCTATTTTAACTACACCATCAAGCGATGTGTGTGTTTGTGTGTGTGTGTTTGTGTGTGTGTGAGGGGGAGGGGAGGAAAGGGTAGGGTGAATGCTCAGGTTGTCAATTAAAGGAGTTAATGGAGATGGAGTCGCGTTAACAAGTGGCCCCCATCATGTGCGTGCGTGTGTTTTGGGGGGGAAGGGGAGGGTTGAAAGGAGGGGGGGTACTTAGGTAACTTTGTGTAGTACTGTTACAGGATCTTAAGTTAACTTGTGGACTGAGAGTTCTTTGAACCTGTTCCTTCACACGCACGCACCTACGCAGTGAGTTCAGCTACGAACGAACGCACTCCTCCGCTCAGCACGTACTCTTGTCCGGCCTGTCCGGTCCGGTTTCGCCGGAGAGTGACCAGAGTGACCACTTGATCATCAGAAAAGACTGCGTGGTTGGACTTGTGGTGGAAGGGGGGGAGAGAGAGAGAGAGATTCTCGAGTGGTCACTCTAGTGGATGTGTGTGTGGGGGGGGGGGGGGCAGTTATTACGAGTATAGTCCCAGCCAGCAACAAGTGGCTGCCGCGATCTTGTTGACATTTTCTTTTCTAATGAAACTTGGGGGGTCATGACCTACTTTAAGGTCAGTAACCCTGTTAACCCGACCAATCGCGGACAATCAATGCAATTTAGACATGAAACCGAAATCACGTGAGAAAATATGGTAAGAAATGTTATTTTTTTTGGGTTTTTTTTTTAATTTTTCATCAGTGGCGTAGTGAGGGGGCAAGGGGGTGGGGTCGTCATGCCCCGGACGCTACTCACAAAGGGGAGCCAAAGGGTATATTTTACATATAAATATTATATGGTTTTTTTTTTAATCGGGGGCGCTAAAATGGTATAGTGCCCCGCACGCGAGGTAAGCTCGCTACGCCACTGTCGTACATCAATATTGCTTAGTATTGTTCGGTGTTATTAAAACGTGTTTTAAAAATGAGTTACTGCACAAACTTAAATACCGAAATATTCATTTCCTTCACAAGTTGCGCACACTATATATACATCCTTTGCCATACGCAGCCTTCGGAAAATCTGACACTCCTATACGGCTTCTTGTGGAGCCATGGGATAGGTCCAACTGGATTAGTTACACCAAGTTTGACAGTTGAATGGAAGAAAATGTTTCAAATGTTTGATTTCAATATTTAATTTTTTTTTAAATATGCACAAGAAATAATCATTTTGATGGCAATTTATTGCATGATGGTCATTAAAAATGTGCACAAGAAATAACCATTTTGATGGCAATTTATTGCATGATGGTCATTAAACGATTTTTTTTAAAACTGCTTTATGTCAATTTAAGAGACGGATGGCAGACCATGCTATAGATCCCTCGACTATCGATCTGTGGGGTCCAAAATTCTATCCTCGGTGAGAACCATCGATAATATTCCAGGTTCTGGTGAAAGTTAATTAAACGTCCCTCGAAGTCCACTCAGCTTTAAATGGGTAGCTGACTTATGTTGGGGGAAGTAAAGGCGGCTGGGCGTTGTGCTAACCACATAATCCCTTTTTAATATGCCGTGGTGACAGAAATCGATGCACTCTACACAGATGAATTCTTGACATTATATTCGGGATGAATGGTTGTTCGGTGAAGCGACTAGACTGTCGAGCTGGGAGTGGGTGTGGGGGTGGGAGAGTATATCAGGTTCGATGTCCGGTGAGGGCCAGTGGTTGTTTCGGGTCATGGTTAAAGTCTCCGGTATATTTCCCGTGGTGCATCCATGGCCATTGTACTATCGGGCTATGGTGGGGGTGAACATTGCGAAAACCGCCCCATTAGTGGTTTAGAGGATCTAACAATTTCATCTCATACCTACAGGGAATTCGCACACACACACACACACACACACACACACTTTCTCTGCTTCGAGGGCCCCTTAGGGCTAAGGTAACTTTACTTACAGGTTAAAATAGTAGCCCTGCTCACCAGTTCATCCTCTCCCACATTAATTCCCTGGTTATAATGACCGTTGGTCATTAGTTTTCTTTTCGGCCGCCTCCCCCCTCCCCTTCGACCCCCCTCCCCTTCGACCCCCCTCCCTCCGCACCCTTACTACCTACTCTTCTAGTTTGTCCGACGTAAATTAAAAAAAAAAAATAAACTGCTGATGTCCGGCTAACGACTGGAAGACAAAAAAAATCGCTGTCATCACATGACCCGACCATCTAAATCTCAGCCGGACACAGCTGGACATAACGCTGAGATGACCCGCGGCTGGACACCTGGTCACGTGGTGACAGGGATCAGATGTTTTGTTTTTTTTTTAAAAAAAACATCGGTCAAGGTCATTGTATTTGATTGGTCGTATCAATTTTTTGTTTATGTTTTTATCTGATGAATCTATCATTTTATTGGTTGACCATGTTTACATCCGTATTCAGCCATGTTTGTCCTTGTGTTTGTGCGCATAATAGTCTACAATTAACCTTCTGATGGCCCCCTCTTTAAAAAAAAATTTCATTAAAGGAAAAAAAAAAAAAAAAACCTATCAAGGGGGGGTATAACTTTTAAAAAACAAAATCCCCTTCATTAAAAACGGGGTTAATCGTAAAAAAAAAAAAAATTTAAAAAAAAAAAATAATTAAAAAAAAAAAGGGGAGAGAATGCCGTTTTATTGAATCAACTAATAAGCTTCTCTAGATGGCTACTGATAGTGGGTTATCGCCCCCTGCCAAGTGGTACTTAATAACCACAGCGCCGTCTTCTGGGGTGTGCCACTAATAATTTATGGTGAATATATCGGTTGTTCTGGCGTGGGGGGTAAGGTGGGGAGTAACCCGCGAATAACTGAACCGCCGGGTGTCAAGTGTCGCCTTATTATCTCCCCATAAGATCAGAATTATGGCCCTTGTGTTCAACATCAGCAGGGGTTGTTTGCTCTTTGCTTTTTTTTGAATGGATAAAATTTTATTATTTATAAATTGTGGTAAGATGGTGATATAGAATGAAAGAATAATTTATTGATTCCACTAGTTTCTTTCTGGGAGATGATTTGATTTGAATTATGATGAATGCGGGGAAACAAAATTTTGATTATTTCATAAGTTTAAGTAATTAAAATATATTTTTTTTGTGACGGGGGAATTAAAACAGATTTTTAAAGAATGCTCGAATATTGGTTAGTGTTGACGCGGGCCAAGAATGTGATCAAATGAATCGGAAGTGAATTACCCCATCAGTGGCGTAACCAGCATCGGTGTCGCCCCGGGGCGCACTCTAAATAATGTCTCCCCATTCCTGCGCCAAAAATAAATGTTAACGTGTTGAAAATGCGTCTAGAAATGATCAAAGGAAATTTGGTGCGCCCTCATCATCTGACGACTGCTCATCATTCTCAGATGACTGCTCCTCATTAACTGATGACTGCTCATCTTCAACTGACGACTGCTCCTCATTCTCAGATGACTGCTCCTCTTCATCAGACGACTGCTCATCATCATCTGACGATTGTTCCTCATCAACTGACGACTGCTCCTCATTAACTGACGACTGCTCCTCATTAACTGACGACTGCTCCTCATCATCTGACGACTGCTCCTCATCATCTGACGACTGCTCCTTATTCTCAGATGACTGATCCTCATCATCTGACGACTGCTCTTCCTTTAATGTCTTTTATGTATTAAACCTTCGTTTGAATTGTACGCGATCTTTGTCTCCAACGATTAACCTTACAGTCTTTCTCTCTCTTTCTCTCTCTCTCTCTCTCTCTCTCTATCTATCTATCAATCTATCTATCTATCTCTTTCTATCCCCCACTCTCTCTCTCTTTTTTTTTTTTTTTTTTTTTATTTTATCTCTCTCTCTCTCTCTCTCTCTCTCTCTCTCTCTCTCTCTCTGTGTGTGTGTGTGTCTCTCTCTTCTCACCTTCTAATTTCAAGGCAGTTTAGCCATCTAGAATGACAGCAAAAATGTTTCAATTTTCTATCCCTCCGCCTGTCTGTCTCTCACACCGTCTCACTGTAGGAATATTTGACTCAATGTCAAATTACGTTCAATTTGTGACCCAATTAATTCAGCCACCGCCCACCTAGCTGCTGTCTATTCCCACGGATATCATATGATGTCATCATTCATTACGCTCCATTAACTTCCCCACGATAACAAACCAATGAAAAAAATCGTTATTTATAATCACGTGACAGATTCTTGGGCTGATTTCTATTTTACTTCGTTTTTTTTTTGTTTGAAATATAATTGTTCATTTCAGCTGCACCGCGTATTGTGTGCTGTAATATCCTAGCTCTTTCACCCACACATTTTTTGTGATATCAAATATCATCTAATTTCACGTAATTAAAAACAGAGTTAGCGATAATAATTGACGTTATGTAAAACTCCCCCCCCCCCCCCTTTAGACACTGTTTGCAACCAACAACATATATTGTTGAATTTTTTTTTGTTAAAATCAAGTAAACGTTGCAGGAAAATTGGGGGAGGGGGGGGGGTAAGGTGTAGGGGCATATTCTGAACATATTATATCCTTTAGTATTCCACATGTTGAAAATTTGAAATCACGGTCGAGGGCTGGAGGGAAGGGAAGTAGGGTAAGGGAAATAACTATGAAGATTGGGTCGTTGGAAACATTTATCTCCCCGTAGCTTCCCTTTTTTTTTCAGTGTTCTTGGTGAAAAATGATTGGCTAGCTCGTCACGTGACTATTTGCCATTGTGATGTGTGTGTGAGAGAGTGAGCCTGTGTGTGTTTGCATGATATTTTGTGTGTGTGTCTATGTGTAAACACGCTTTAGAAATGGACGGGATTGGTTTGTGTGTGTGTCTGTGTGTGTTTGTTTGTTTGTTTGTCAAGGATGAAAACATAAACAAACTTGGGAATGCCACTAAACAATGTTATACAACAACATCAAATCTCTACACGGAATAATTCTGTCGTTAAAGTAGCCTACAAGAGTAGTCAAGCGACTGCCAGGCTGCAAGCTCGAACATGCGCTCCCCTGGTCGCCATTTCGAATCTTTGCCATGCCATCGAACTCGACCACATCATACACAGTGGCGTAGTGAGGGTGTGGGGGAAAGAAGGGGGCATCATGCCCCGGGCGCTACTCACAAAGGGTCGCCAAATGGTATATTTTACATATAATATTATAGGGTTTTCGAATGGAGGGGGGGCGCTAAAAAGGTATTGTGCCCCGGGGGCGAGTTAAGCTCACTACGCCACTGATCGCACGACACACTTGTGAGACCTAACGGCCTCAGTGCTCACTTCACGATGGTCATTTCGCAACGAACCAGTTGTATCCCCAGTAGCGATTGCATTATCCTAACACAGGGGTCGGCAACCTGCGGCTCACTAGCCGCATGCGGCTCTTTCGATGTCAAGTTGCGGCCTAACCAAATACCATTATATTAGAACATTAATTTTAGTGGCTCTTTAGAACCTGAGAAAATTGTAAATTATAACTTTTGGCTCTTTCGTCTCAAAATGTTGCAGACCCTTGTCCCAACAGATCATTTCTGTCTTGCCCGGGGGCTTGGGGACTGTTCACCACGGGCTGTAGTTTGATCTCTAGTAATATCACTCGTCTTGTTACAACGTACTTGCTATTACAGCAAATGTTGTACTTACGTTTTGTATTGAAGTAATGTTATCAGGTATTAGAAAGTACTTAATATATGTGCTATACCCTAGTTTGTTTATTTTCCCCTCAAGTTATACAACCAATTTTTGTGTACCGTATTTGATATTACTACACATTTGATATACTATGGTTATATCCCCTCAGCAATTTCATTTGTTATTAGAGAATATGTGGTATTACCGTACTTGACATCACTGCACATGATATACTATGGTTATATCCCCTCAGCAATTTCATTTGTTATCAGAGAGTATCTGGTATTACCGTACTTGACATCACTGCACATGATATACTATGGTTATATCCCCTCAGCAATTTCATTTGTTATCAGAGAGTATCTGGTATTACCGTACTTATTGTAATAAGACATCTTCAGCAATGCAATCAGGTGTAACAATGGGACTCTCTTGTTTCTGGAGATGTTGGCGACCTCTGTTTGTTTGTTTGTTTTGTTTTTATTTTTTTTGTTTTTCCAGCAGACCGCCCAATAAATACTTCACAGTTCACACAACATAAAACCAGTGGCGTAGCGAGGGGTGGGCAAGGGGGGGGGGAGGGTCATGCCACGGGCGCTACTCACAAAGGGTCGCCAAATGGTATATTTTACATATAATATTATATGGTTTTCGAATGGAGGCGGGGGGGCGCTAAAGAGGTACTGTGCCCCGGGCGCCAGTTAAGCTCGCTACGCCACTGCCTAAAACAAATAAACACACAAATTCACAAAATTAGGCAAACTGGTAACCAAATATATGCAGGGTAAGGTTGAAAACCACTGGTGTGTGTGGTCTTGTGTTCGGTGGGGTAACTTGAGAACCAGCGTAGAAGGGGATTGGGGGGTGGTAAGCTCAGAGCGACAAGGTAAATGGTTGGCGAGTGAAATTGATGAGCTAAACTTATAGCTGGGGGTCTCAGTGTGGCATCATTGCGCTAATTAGAGCTAAAGGGGTGGGGGGGGGGGAAGGGGGAATATCTCTCAACACATTCCATATGTCTCGACTGGACCACCCAGCTGGATGCGATGATAGGCCACAGACCACAACATGGAATGTGTTTGTTGTTTCGTAAGCCGAAATTTAAGGGGGTTCCCAAACTGTGTGTGTCGTCACCCCTAAAAAAAAAATGGTGGGCTGATAAATAATGCAAATGTTGGGTCTTCCAAATTGACTACCAACCGCTAAATAGAGAATAGTAGGGTGTGTACTTACACTTACACTTACACTATTTTTGGCCTAATTTATCGCACCATTAAGAGCCATTGTAATACACTTAAATGTTCTATTAAAAATCCTAAATTTCCTGCAACTTTGTCTAGTTCAAAAATGTCATCATTTATGTTGTTTAAATAAACAAAACAAAGTTACTCTTGCAGAAAATGTAATATCAATAAAACTTTATTGATTTAAAAAAAAAAAAACAATAAAATTGCCACTTCCAGGGCGGCTTTATTATGCGCGAGGTCTGACTTGGAAAATTGGGAGCCTCGTATTGGCAAACAAATATTGGGGGTTTTTCAAATAGTGGAATGTTTTGTCACATCAACAGCTTTCGATGGTTTGCTGTTGTGGGTATTTGAAAAGCTTGGATGTCAAAATACAAATATTATGACAAAATGTTTTTTTTTCAATAAAAACAGTACAAATACTTTATTTTTTTCAATAATAATATACAAATACTTTATTTTTTTTCTTAATAATAACAGTACAAATACTTTATTTTTTTAATAATACTGGTGCATTTACTTTTTTTTTTTTTTTAAAGTAAAGCACAAGTAATTCATTGTCTCAGAAGTGAAAAGAAATAACGCCTTCCTTTCAATTAAAAAAAAAATTAAAAACACATTTATAAAGAAGGTTTAAAGAAATAGATCAACACTTAAAAAAAAAACTTTAATTCATTCTTTATGCAGCGGTTTATTTCAAATGCTATCGTCTGCATCTGCAGTGGTTTATTTCAAATGCTTTCGTCTGCATCAGCCGCACATTTAAAAAAAAAAACTTCAAACAAACAAAACATGCTAATTAATACAAGATGAAGAGTTAAAGTAGGTAATGCGACACTTCTCAGTGGCCCACTACAATTGTTTGTGCGTTGGGACGCCGAGATCGTTCGTGCGGGATGAACGGAAGGACGCGTCGATTTCGGGTGTGGTGGGGGGGGGGGGAAATGGTTTGTTTATTTTGCATAGGGCTCAAGAGAAAAAAAAGGGGAAATAATACGCTTATTCAATCCAGTAGTTGTTTTTTTTTTTACAATTACCTCCCCCTTCCCGACCCTTCGCCAGCCAGAAACCCGTGTGGTTGGCGCCAGCTGTCTATATTTAGTGCCAAAAGTTTTTATAAGTACGTGTATATGACAAGAACGCGCAAAATAGAACCTCAATGTACATACGAGAGTATATTTTTCTTAGAATATTATTAACGATAGTGACTTTGGCAGAAATGATCGATTGACCATGGCACCATGTCATGTAAGAGAAACATTTGGTGATGATTCACTAAGTCAGGTAGTGAGACTTTGTGTTTCACTATAATTGTACACGTAGTACAGCATGCCATATAACTGCGTATGTGTACAATTTAGTTTTTGATCTCGTGCCACCCGAAAAATGTGCCCATTGGTAATTGCGTCATCGAAAACTACGCCATACACCAAATTAAGGCCCTGTGTATCCCTCCGCAAGGTTGTGTAATATGTTAGGATACATATAACATAGTGTAGAGTTGGCTCTCAATCCGCTTGGTTTATCCGAACGTAGCTGACTACGGTTACATCAAACCCATGCATGCGCTCTAGCGCTCTAGAAGGACTATTTTCTTTTGCCGAATTTTTTTTTCGGGGTCCAGCTGTAGATATTGTTCCTAACCCTAACCCTATCCCTATCCCTAATCCTATTCCTAACCCCTAAAAAAATAGTCCGTCTAGAGCGCTAGAGCGCATGCGTTTGACGTAACCGTAGCCACTTCGAATAAAAAATGTGAGTGCTGCAATCAAGAGAGAGAGAGAGAGAGAGAGAGAGAGAGAGAGAGAGAGAGACTCAGAGAGAGAGAGACTCAAAGAGAGAGAGAGAGAGAGAGACAGACATATATAGTATAGAGAGAGAGAGAGACTCCAGAGAAAGAGAGAGAGAGAGACAAAAGGTTTTGAGAGAGAGAGGGAGACTGTTTGGCAAAAGGTGAGAGATTGATAGAGATTTATTTGCAGGCAAAAGGTTGCCCGGGACATTTTACCTTTTTAAAAGTGTATCTGTTTGTAAAGGTGAAACCCATTTCGATCTAGAAGCCCCAACGACATGATAATGAACATGGCTTCTGTAGATACAGTTTTGTAGAAAAAAAAAAAAACTTCATCTAGTCTTATGTTCATTTCCTGTTTGAAAGAACGTAAAACAAATAACGGTTAGAAAAACTGAAGACAAATAACGGTTTAATAATGCAGCGGTCCTTAAATTTATCTTTGTTATTAACTTACCATTAAACCGTTCTTTATATTTCAGTGATTTCACACCTTTAGAATAAAAACATTACCGCCATTGAAATTGTGAAAATTAGATGACCCCGATATTGTTTTGTTTTTTATATCTGCCTCATGTAGCCCAATCTGCCCAATATAGCACAATCTGCAGAAATAGCCCAATCTGCTAATTGTAGCTTTCCAATCCTGCGTGATGTAGCCCAATCTGTAGAAAATAGCCCAATCTGCATGCTGTAGGTTACCGGTTACTTTCTAATGTAGGATTTCTTGGAACCTTTAGCTCAGTTTTTAACGAGTATGTGACTGTATGTGACTATTTCTATTCTTTCTATTTCCCATCCAGTGTTGTTTTTTTTTTGGTTCTTGTGTCATTGTTTGCCCCTCTTTTTTTCTTCTTTTGTTAACAGCGAACGACCAGTAGTAGATTACTTCCCTTGAAATACCTCGCCGCGTCTGTGGGGAAAAACGGGAGACAATTAATGTGACAGCACGACTAGATATTGTTTTCCATTAGTTACGGAACTTGTCTCATTTTTTTCTTTATGGGAAATGTCGGATACAACAACTGCGATTTCTCTCCCCCCTCTCCACCCTCCCCTTTTACGCCTCCCTTTCCTTCCTTTTTTTTTCTATCCATCAATCTATATTTGAACACAAGCACTCGTACCAGTTTTCCCGCCTTTGTTTGTCTATTGGTATTATCAGACGTCTTTTGTTTTTTTTTTTTCCTCTTGGTAAAAAAAACTTTATTTTTATTTGTTTCATTCTTTTCTTTATTCTTGTTTTGAAATAATAAATATTTAGTTGAAGGCAGACTTCAAGCTTTTTCACGACGTCAGTCTGGTCAGCTATGTCCAGATTGAAGTGGACGGCGAGTCCAAAAGGAACCAGCTTATTGTCGGCGGGATGTAAGTGTGTGCCACGCCTAGTTAATTGCCTCAAGACTTTTAAATCAGTGACGTTCACGGGGTGTGGGGGGGGGGAGCGTGTTCGGTCCTCTTTGGGAATCATTTTATCGGGTCAACTACGGACTGCCGATCGCCCTTGGGAACCATCGTCCAGTAAAAGAGTACATTCTCTTGGCCCAAAAGAGCCATCTGGGCAGCCTGTGCATGTAAAAGGGATAGTGTGGTAGTAGCACAACGCCCCCCAGCCTCACCATACTCCCCTGACGTAAGTCAGGTACCCATTTAAAAAGCTGGGTGGACTTGTGCCGGGACTTTAACCAAATGTCACCAGGAGGTCCAGGACCTGGAAAATTTCCTTTGGTTTTCACCGGAGGAGCGAACCCAGGACTCTCAGGTCGACAGTCGAGCATCTACACCAGGACCGGCCTTAGGCAGACTTGACCGATTGCTCCAAATTATTGGGCCCCGCGCCAGGCAGGGGCCCAACCATTTACATTTGGCATATCACTATCAGTCTTGGCTCTTGTCACAGGCTAGAAGAGGGGGCCTCGCAATCATCCGTAAAATTGGGGCCCGCAATTCGTAAGGCCGGCCCTGATCTCGGCCCATTCGTCCCACCCCTTCCAGAAAAAGTTTCCATTCATTCTGATGATATCGACAGACCACTTCCTCTGAATTGGCAAAGAATACTATCGCTTAGGGCCCTCTTTCACCCCCCTATGTAAAATGGAATTCCTATAAAAAATCTTATGCTAACAGTGCCCCCACGGGCCCTTTCGCCCGGGGCACCCCAAGATCTCTGGGAGTCTCTGCTTAGGCCCCTATATCTACCTGACGTCATTGATTTTCAAAAGACGCTGCCCTTTGTAAGCGTTGCCCCTCCCCGGGACACTAATCCGGGTGTCCACCAGAGTACAGGGGCCTAGTACTAATCGATCTTATGGTCATTGTATTGGCCCAACAGATTGGTTTCACCTGAGCCCCCCCCCGCATATCTGTCTAGACGGCCCTGATATTCAGCAGACCCTGTGAAATTGATACAGACAGACATTTCTGCTGTTGTCAAACAGGCCCTTGGTATGCATGCCGGTCCTTATAAAAAAAAGGCAAACCAGGTGGCCTATCTAGGTGCCCAAGATTTGTGCAATAGGCAGCATGAACATAGAGTTTGCCTAAAGAGCCCAAACGTACCTTGCCTAAGGACTCCCTATGTATCTTTGCCTAAGAACCCTAAATATAAATTGCCCCCTCCACCCCTTCACCTCTCAAAGAACGGTTTTGTATGTAATGAGAGTAAGCAGACGTGTGTAAGGTAAGGGTGGTGTATACCAGAGATGAGCGGACAGCGGACTGCAGTCCGTTTGCGGACGCAGATCCGCAGACTTTTCCGGTCCGGGCGGACTGACAGCGGACGCTTCGTATGGTTAAGTTATGACCTGCGGACTGACGCGGACTTTCTCTTTTAGGCGTTACCATAAAAAATTTCAAGTCTATTTAAACAGCCAAGATTTCAGCAATGTGGACGCGCGGACTGACTGCGGACCAATGTTGTAAGATCTTCTTCTGCGGACGCGGACGCGGATCAGTCGGTAGAATTCCGCGATCTACGCGGACGCTAACTTAAGATCCGCACACACAGTATCACTTCACATGGCCTGCATTTCTTTCAAACAGGGACAAGCTGTTCCGGCTGGACATGGGAAACTTCACGTTGCTGGAAACAACCATTTGGTCCAGTACAGAAGACAAACTAAATCTCTGTCTGAAGGTCTATGACGAGGTAAAGTACTTCAATACATTTTGAGAATATTCACAAAATAGTCTTTGTCTTTTGCAACGGTGCACAACCTTTATCACGGCCTCACTGAAAGGTTAATACGTATCATAAGTTTAAACGGTGGCTTCCCTATAGTCGGATGACGTAATAATTCAAGGGGCATCACTCATTTCATATTTAGAACGGCAAAGATGTCTGAAAAACCAAAATCGGAAAATATTAACTCCCATGCTTTAATAAAATGACAGCGTATTCCAAACTCTATCTCCCCTTATCATCAACACTACCCCCGAAGAACCTATACTGAAAATGTATCCCCCCCCGCCCCCATAGGCGGCCCCCCAGGATAGCTATACCAAGCGAGTGCGGGCAATAAAACCAAATCACTAGCATTCTCACATTAGCGTCCATACATCAAATTTGTTAATGGGATCATGTATAAATATATGCAGAAATACTGTGTTACTGACACGAATGTCTTAAGTCAAGATGGAGGCCAACACACTGGTCTCGCAGAACCAATTTTGAAGACAGTATCAGTTAATAAAAAATTTAAAAACAAATCTATGAATTCAAAGAGTGCACACTATTTTTGGTCCCCCCTTTTTGTAGCAGCTCAAATGCAACAGCAGTGCCTCTTTTACTCTGAATTCTTACGCTCACAATGTTTTTCAGGCTGGCTTTACAATCACAGGATCTGAAAGAACAAAATAAAATTTCCAAAAAATAAAAATAAGGGTGGTATGAAAATTTATAGTAAAAAGAAGTCTGAAGAGTTAAAGCTACAGATGAGAGAAAATAATTTTCTTCAATATTTTATCTCACAATTTTAGATGTGGCAACAGTAGACTCATGATTAGATAAAATATGTATTTAATGTCTGTGTTGAAAATAAAGAAACCTGTTCATAGCAAGGGAGAATACCAACAATTTATATTCTATGACTAATTAATTCCCTTTCTTTCTCATTCTAAAGAAGTAGAAAATTATATGCAACAACTTTTGAAATTGTTAAATGAGGTTATATTTTTGTTATTCTTATTTCAATCTGCTAGGTAATCTGCCATAATTACATACGAGTCCTTCTCTTACAAAACTCAAATGTTTTCACCTGCGGCACTCACTCATACAAGCCACAGTGCTCATGGAGACGAGTAAGTTTGATTTAAAGTTTCACCTTTAATGAAAAAGTATTACCTTCACAAAAAAATCTTCAAATCTTCTGCTATTTCAACGCTACAAGGCTAACATATTTTGATAGAAAATCCAAGCTGAATATTTTCTTGACATTTGAACACTTTTGTTAAATTGTGAAAATTGTTTATCAGATTGTGTATAATTTCCTCATTTTATACAAGAAAATTATTCTAAAACATTTTGATTCTGACAATTTTTCTCTTTTACTGTCGATTTCTCATCATATCTTACAGTCGAATTCTAATTACTTGATATGCTTGAGAATGAAAAAATTGCAGCCAGTTATCTAGATTATTTACTTTAAAAAGACATACTTTTATTTAGTGTTTGGGCATGAGAGACGTATGAAGTTAATCTGTTTATCTAACTATCTAAGACCTTAAGCAAGTTTGACTGTATATTATATAATTTCCATGTTTGCCATGTGCATTTGTTCATTAAAGGAGAAACGAAGTTATTAAGATGTTCTAGTTATTAATAATGACGCAGTTGATTAGATATGCCAATAGTTATTAATAATGTTGCAGTTAATTAGATATGGGGATATTAAGATGTTTTAAGTAATATTAATGATGCAGTTTAAATGCTAATTTATTAATTTAAACTGTAACCTTCATGCAGGCAGATAACTTATCTGTCGTACTCAACACAACTGAAGGGCAGGGCTTGTGCCCATACAGCCCCTCATACAACGCCACAGCCATCATCTCCAGCGATGGTGACCTATACACAGCAACAGTCTATGACAGCGTAGGAAGAGATCCACTGATTATTAGGTCAAAAGGATCATCGGTCAGCCTGAGGACTATGAGAGGAGACTCACACTGGTTGAATGGTAAGTGCTATTTGTTTTCTATTTTTGGTAGTTGCCCGACTTATTAAATAATACATTTTTGTGAAAATATTTTGCAATAAAACAAATATGCTTGTTTTTTTATGGGTTTTTTTTTTTAATCCCTACAGGCAAAACTCATCAGAATAAAATGTGAAATTTACTAAACAATTGCTTGATATACATAAAAAATCCACATATACAATTAATACATTTCTTAAATCTTATGACTCACCGATGATTTAATGATGGAAAAAAAAATTAATAATACACTTAATTTGTTTCATGCTTGTTCCCGACCTATCAGAATTAACAACTCACCCATAACACCACATTGTTTAAAAGTTTTGTACTTTTAAAAAAAAGCAGCAAGATTGAATTATAAATTTTTTTTATAATTTTTTTTTTTTTTTTTGGTTTATTGCGAAATAAAAGTTTTGATAGGGGTCATCTCAGCAGTAGGGCCCAAGTTGCCCATGTCAGAAACATAGTTTGCCTGTACATTAGAACTGCTCTGTAAAAGTGCATTCATACAATACGTAAAACCAGTGCATCAAGTGAAAGTAAAGTAAACCTTGGGATGGCTAAATAAAATTAATAAGTAGAGAACTAAATATGAGAAATATTAACTGAAACGTTTATTTTTTTATTTCTTGTTATTGCAAATAAAAAAAATTAATTTTTGTTTTATTTCCTTTGTAGATCCAAGTTTTATATCTGCTTTTGAAATTGATAGTTTTGTGTACTTTGTGTTTAGAGAAACAGCAGTAGAATACATCAATTGTGGGAAGGTGAGTTTCGTTTGATGATGAAGATGAAAATGTCCATTTTCCACTTAAATATTTTAAAGCTAGGTTTCTTGAAATATTTTTATGCATTAGCAGACGCTAGTAGAGATAAAACTGTGACATTGCATAAGTTTTCAGAAGAACTAATTTGTCTAAGCTGGCATGTCACTTTTTTTTTTTTGCTGTTTTCTCGTTTAGAGAGATTTAAGTTTTTGATTGAATTAAAATATGGTAATTGACATGAGTGACTAACTTCCAATCGCTGAAAGTGACAAAGAAATGTGAATTAAACAAAAGGGACAGCATTAATAACATTCACTGTTATGTCTTGAAAAAGGTGCACAAGTAAAAAAAACTGATTGGGCATTTATGGTGCACAAGTAAAAAAAACTGATTGGACATTCATGGTGCACAACTTAAAAACTGATTGGACATTCATGGTGCACAACTTAAAAACTGATTGGACATTCATGGTGCACAAGTAAAAAAAACTGATTGGACATTCATGGTGCACAACTTAAAAACTGATTGGACATTCATGGTGCACAACTTAAAAACTGATTGGACATTCATGGTGCACAACTTAAAAATTGATTGGACATTCATGGTGCACAAGTAAAAAAAACTGATTGGACATTCATGGTGCACAAGTAAAAAAACTGATTGGACATTCTTGGTGCACAAGTAAAAAAACTGATTGGACATTAATGGTGCACAAGTAAAAAAAATGATTGGACATTCATGGTGCACAAGTAAAAAAAAATGATTGGACATTCATGGTGCACAAGTAAAAAAAAATGATTGGACATTCTTGGTGCACAAGTAAAAAAAATGATTGGACATTCATGGTGCACAAGTAAAAAAAAATGATTGGACATTCATGGTGCACTAAAACTTGGACATTGTTTTCTGAGGAAAAAAAAAACTTTAACTTTATTTTTTCTTAGTGAAACAATTCAGTATTTCTACTTCATAAGTTCATAGTGAAGGGAAGGCAAACTGTTCTGAGTCAAGAGTGTGGTTTAAAAAAAAAAGCAACCAGGAATATGTTTTTAATCATCAAAGCAGAAGCAACTAGTCTTGCTATTGATCACAACCAGTATTGCGGTTGATCACCAATTTCACAGAACAATCCAGGTGGCTTTCTGGAACACCTGCATAACAATGGTTGAAAAACTCTTCATTTGAGAGCTATGCAATTATGAAATATCTTTCCTAATTATTTTCCTTTTTTTTTAAATGTCTTAGAAAAATTAGCAATATTAGTGAGTTTTCATGTGTTCTTACAGTTAATAAGTTACTGAGCTCCATGAGATTAAGAAATGAACTCATTTTAAAAATGAAGTAAAGTCTCGACAAAGCTGCACATATGAGTACGAACTTATCATTTGTTTACAGTAAAAACTAATTCAAATATTTATTCTTTCTTGTTTTTTTTTTTGTTTCCATGAACAGAAAGTCTATTCAAGAATAGCAAGAGTCTGTAAGGTAAGTGCCGACACTCCACATCTTCAGTTTAGCCATCAGCTTTTTTTTCTGATATTGTTTTTTGTTTTTTACATAACTGTTGTACCTTTTTTTTTTTCTTGAAAGTGTAGTGTAATAATTGAAATTCTAGTCAAAAACATCTCTGGTGCTTGTAAATTTTAATGGTGCACAATTTAAAAAGTTCTGCATCAGAATGCTTCCACTCAAGCTATGTCAGTTATGATAAAATTTACACTTCAGAAGACGGTATAGTTTAGTAAAAATTAATAAAACACTGGTAAACAAATTATATAAAAAAAACAAGTTTTGTCTGGCAAAGCAAATTTATGAGTGCTCTTTTTGTCTGGCAATTTAAACTAATATCACTTTTTTTGTCTGGCATAGAAAATAATTGATGAATGATTACTGATTTGCCTGGCAATTTAAATTAAAGATAACATGAGCTTGTTTTGTCTGGCACAGTAAACTGTACTCATTTGTCTGGCACAGTAAACTGTACTCATTTGTCTGGCACAGTAAACTGTACTCATTTGTCTGGCAATGTGAATTAATGATCACTTGTTTTGTCTGACAGAATGACGAGGGGGGAGACTTCAGACCTGGATTTTGGACCACCTTCAATAAAGCGAGAATCAATTGCTCCCTCCCCGGGGAGTATCCATTCTATTTCGATGAGGTCCAATCTACATTCCTGTCTCAGGATGAAAAACTAATCTACGCTGTCTTCACCACACCTCCGTAAGTTTTGTAACGAAATAATCTTCTTGAGACTTCAATCTTGATCTAGCAATAGACAGGGCTATATGTCTGAGTGGGCACTCAACTGTCAGCTTGAAAGTGTATGGCGGTAAAATATTCTGAAAACAGTAACATAACTTATAATATAGCAGAACACACAAAAGCTGATCTCCCTTTATAGAATCATTTAGGATTCGGTTATAACCATTTCTTTACGTTCTGAGAATGTTTGGACTTTTAATTCCAGAAACAGCATGGCCGGGTCAGCTGTTTGTGTGTACAATTATGATTCTTTAAAAGAAGCTTTCAATGGACCCTTCAAGCACAAGGAAGGTCTGCATAGTGCCTGGATGAAGAAAGAGAACTTAAACAAAAGAAAGGTAAGCTGTTTTATTTAAAGAAGGAATCACGAACGAATATTTTGTAAAAGAAAATATTTGGCTTAACTCAGTTTACTTATTAGGTTGGTTTAAGGTCTTTTTTTAAAAATAATTTATCATTCGAACAATACTTTTTTTTATTAACACAGTGTGAAAGCGGAGGAGCACGCAGCCATAGATCGTCTGATAAACTGAAAGAAATGATCTCGTCCACACAAGATTTGCTAATGGACAGAGCTGTCATGCCTAGAGAAGTGGGTCCGCTAATAATGCGAGAAAACGAAAGGTATAAACAACTGATTGAGGGATTGGCTTTTTTTTTGTTTCACTCAGCATAATGAGATATACTTGTTTAGAATGGCAAAAAATCATTTTTTGTTTCACTCAGCATAATGAGATATACTTGTTTAGAATGGCAAAAAAATCATTTTTTCTTTCACTCAGCATAATGAGATATACTTGTTTAGAATGGCAAAAAAATCATTTTTTTTTTCAAAACCAAGCATTTACTATTTTTTAGGTGGACCAAGATTGTGGTTGATCACGCTATTACAAAGACCGGTTCTCAGGATGTTATCTTCGTAGCCACGGATGATGGTAAAATTCGAAAAATGATGCGGCACCCTTCTGGGAAATCAACATGTTTGATTGAAGAGATAAAAATTGTTCCAAATGGCCATCCAAAGCCCGTACAGAACATGAAGATTTCACCAGATGAGGTAATCACTGCTTTCTAAATTATTTACCTTTGACATCTGCATACTGATGTGTTTACCTTTGACATCTGCATACTGATGTGTTTATTCCTAGTATCATTGATTGTATACATTTTATGGAAAAAATTAAATAGAAATATTAATTGACTCACTTTTAGACTGATAGAAATATTAATTTACTCACTTTTAGACTTTAATAGAAATATTAATTGACTCACTTTTAGACTAGTTTTGTTTTTTTTATAATGTCATACCTGATCTTTTAAATAATTCATTGGGGGGGGCAAAGAAATGTATGTGCACAGATAATGTATCATACCTGTTGTAACTGTTATTTAATTTCAGGGGGCCATCTTTGTGGCTGTGGAAGGAAGTGTCTTTAAAATTCCATTTCACAGATGCCACAGATTCACAACAGCCAAGTAAGTTGATGTTTTTGGGTTTTTTTTCTGTCACCCCCCTAAGAAATAGTATTTAAGTGACAAGTCAAAAATGTTCTAAGAGACTTCGAAAGAAAAAAGTTTTAGTAGGTTTAAAAAAAATGTGAATATGAAGTCTATTTCATAATTATTTCATCAAGCACTTAAAAGTTTACATTTTTTTAGCTTTAATGCCAGTGATGTATGAATCCTAGTTTTGCATAAAGGCATGTATATTAAAATGAATGTGACAACTTTCTCTAGCGCCTGCATCAATGCCCAAGACCCTTACTGTGGCTGGAACCAGAAAACAAACACCTGTTCCCCTGCACCAGGTGGGAATGTTCATGACAAGTACTGGGAGCAGAATCTCATCGAGTGTCCCATTTTGATTTACAAAGGTAAACCATCCAGCATGTGAAGAAAATATTTGTCCTGGCAGGAAACTTCACCACTGAATTCTGCAGCCAATTGAGATAGTTTTATTGCCTTTTATTTTTGCTTGTTAAGGTCCAAGGGGAAAATATTTGGTGATTTGTGAACTGAAAATTTAGCATCCTGATGTTAAATTTTTTTTTTACAATGAAATATTTTGCATTTTAACATTTTTCAGATTCTATTTGTTAAGTCATGACTCTCTTTTTTGATTTTAATGTCATTAAACAGTTTCATCTTAGACAGCAACATTTTTTTTTTGTATAGGCTAGTTACATTTAGGATTTCTTCTTCTTCCTTTGGCTCTACATCCCATCTAGGGCCCTTTGCCTGCCATACTACTCTTCTCCACTTTTCCCGATCCATGGTCTTCTTCCTCCACTGTCACACTCCTATGGCTTTAAGGTCTATCCACTTCCTCTAACATTCTGCCTTTAGGCCTTTTCTCATTGGGTGTTGCCTTATGTATTTAGGATTTCAGTATTTTTTATTATTTTTTTCTTTACAGTAAATGGCGGTTGGTCTGGATGGTCAGAGTGGAGCAGCTGCCCGTATGCTGGAGAAAAGAAAGACATTGTTGACCGATGTCAGTGTAGATCTAGGTCGTGCACTAAGCCCTCACCTTCCCAGAATGGGCGTCCATGCTCTGGGAATAGCATTCAGATAGTAAACTGCACAGGTCAGTAACGTTACGGTCTTTGGAATCAAAGATCATTATCAAAAAATAAACTTTTCTATAGAGGGAATCCGTTCAAATGTGTAAAACAAGCAAATAATAAATTTACTATTTTGTTTAAATATCAAAGATTTTTTCTAGTGTTAAGCTATTGTATCATTCTTCATTTACAGTCAATGGTAGCTGGACGGCCTGGTCAGCTTGGTCAGCCTGCTCACAAACTTGTGGCTTTGCAGTTCGGCAAAGAACCAGACAGTGCGGAAATCCATCCCCGAAATTCGGCGGCCGCTCATGCACAGGTTCTTCAACTGAACAATCTTACTGCAGTGATAACCCCGAATGTGCAGGTAAGCTGGTAGATGGTTATCACACTTTCTGATTATCGATGGTCAACTTATGGTGATTTTTTATTTTTGTTCAGTTTTTTTTTTATGAACTGTTTGCGGTTTTTTTGTTTATTTTTTTAATTTAAACAAAGGATTTTTTTCTTATTGAGTTTTGAATTTTTTTAATTACCAAATTCAGCTAAAGTCTTAAAAAACTATATACATGTGCTTCCTTTTGCTTTTATGATGGATGTTAAATTTTGTACATATTTTTTTACATAACACATGAAAAAAGTACAGTTGTAAGTAACATTTGTTTCAATATGAGCTGTTCCATTCTTTTCATCAGTGGCTCCAATCCACGGAGCCTGGTCAGACTGGGCCGGCTGGAGCACTTGTACCTCCAACTGTAATGGTGGGCTCCAGACAAGGAAGCGTAACTGTGACCAGCCAACTCCGGTGAAAGGAGGAATGCCCTGCTCTGGCAATAAAGAAGAGTGGAGGATGTGTAACATGCAGACGTGCGCTGGTGAGCATTCAGTATTTACTGAGAACACCATTCAGATATTTTTTTTTTTTTTGCAAGTTTTATTCTAATACATTAAATTCCAAAAGTTTTTTTTTTGTTAGCTTTTACAATTATTTTTTTTTCCCAGTTTTCTGTCTATTTAAATGATATTTATTTCCATGATGTGAATATATTTGTCTTTATTTAACTGGATACAAATATCATTGCTTTACCAAGCCAGTTTATAAAAACATGTATTAGATTCTGCATACTAAACATTTCATAACATGAGAAATCAGCATCAAAAATCTATATAATTAATAATGGTGTGGGTTCAGCATTAAATCAAAGGTAAAGAATTAATCTAACAGTATTCCAGTTTCAAATACAACATGAACAAATCGGATCTGCCCGAAACCAAAAAATAACCTAGCCTACTGATCAAAGCCTAAAGGGGATATAACTCTATGCAAAGGTTTTGCAGGGTACAGCTAGTTTTAAAATAATAAAATTAATTATACAACTTTATTTAGTATGCAATCTAATTTTTGTTTCATTTTGCTTTCATTCATTCTTAATTAATTTTTTTTTTTTTTTAAATTCTTGGTTTTCACAAATTTTTATTTTTTTAAATTTCTTGGTTTTCACAAATTTTTATTTTTTTAAATTCTTGGTTTTCACAAATTTTTATTTTTTTTAAAACGTGAAAGTTCAATAAACATCAAATTTGATGTCGAAATTTTTTTTTCAGAAATCTCTAAACTCTCTCCTTGGACGGAGTGGATTCAGACGAACAAAACAAAAGGTGGGTACTTCCAACAGCGCTTTCGCTTCACTTGCAGAGCCAATGTTGAGTCTGGTAAAGACATAAAGACGAGCGTCTCAGAAAGCCAGGCTCAGTTCTGTTTTAAAAATGACAATTCCTGCTTCAAGCCCAGCGAGACCCCGCACCCTACCACCAGTTTGGAGGTTGGGGCCAACTGGGAGCGGTTCATCAAATCAGTGTGCACCCCCCGCAGGAAGCTGTTCAAAAAATACTGCAACTGCCGGACATTGGGGGTGTTCCTGGTGTGTCAGAAATGTGGCTACGGATGACTAGCACCGAGCTACTGGGATGTACTGCTTGACTACCTTACTGCTCTACCGGATTATTTTTGGCAAGAGAAGAATGAGTTGGACCACGTCATCTCCAGAGACAATAAAGCCTCGAAGAAAAGGTCTTCCCGACGAGCCAACCCAGGAAAATCACGAGGTTAATTAAACGACCTTTTGAACTCTCCTTTCTCATGCCCTCCCTTTCCATAAAAGCAGTAAAAAAAAATCTGTGAAACGAGGAACAACAGGGGTAGACTATCCATTTTGTTTCATTGCAAAGCTGTAAAACCATAAAGTAAGCTACTTAAATTATACTGTTTGTTGTTATTATACACTGTTTTTAAAACAAAATCAAATCTGTTGTATAAAAAAAAATATATTTATATTTTTATACAAATATTTACATACATATAAAAAAAAAGGAAATGTTATTTACTCAGCATTCAAATGTTGATATTAGTATAATATTTCTAATTGTGATAATTTATATATTGCAAGATGACATGGTTTATTTCAAAATGACAAATAATTGAACAGAAATTTATTTTAAGAACTTACAATACGAAATGATATGAGTGAAAGCCCATTTTTAATTTGTCATTTTTGGTACTTTTTTTACTTATCCATTGTTATAAAAAGAATTATATTAGCGTAAAGGGTACTGAGAAATAAATGTCTTAAAATTTTAAACCTTACAGCACTTTGATGAGATACTCTCCAAACTAAACAAAAAAATGTTTCAACACCTTTCCTTTTTTTATCTTTTCATCAATTCCATAAACATGGATTAGATTATGACAAGTGAATTCTTTCTTGGGTCCGGAAACATTTGGTGGCACAAATAATCCCAGCTTCCTAAAAAATGTCAAGCATTTAAGCAACTCTTGTCTTCCATTCAGCTACATGTGTGATTAAAATAGTTTCTTCCTGCGTTTTTTTTAATTTAATCAATAAAATATTTAGTTTCACATGAATGTGAATTTTAATGTTTAAATCTTTTTTTTTATTTTCCGCCATTAAAATAAAAGAGTACACTGCATTGCAGTTTTTTTAATGTGTGTGATAATTATTATTATTTTTTAAAAATTAATGATTGTTAGAAGAAGCATTTAATAAAATATTGTAAAAGTCAGTGCATTCAAAGAACTCTATATTTTCAGATCTGATATATTGTTGTGCATAGCCTGAGATTTATATATATATATAAATATACACAAACAGTTTTCACATCTGGGTCATGGTTGCTCACTCACCACAATTTTTCGTACCTTCAGAGTGTTCTGTAAGATATCTATACATGTTCTAAGTTCACTATATGTCCCTCTGCGTATGAAAATTTTAAGATTTGATTTGAAAAACTTGTTCACATATACAGTTTAACATACGAAACAATTTTGTTAACAGTTATTTTTACACTTAAGCTTGAGCTAATACACTAATAACAGATAATATTTCTACAAAGCTGCAGCACTTTTAAATCTGAGGATGTTTTTTTAAACTAAGGCTCAAAACAGGCTATAATCTGATTGAGCTAAGGAGTTAGGTTTTATTTATTTATTTTTTTGCACAAATCAGCTTTGCAATATCCGGGTATATGTCTAATCCCACCTCGTTTGTTCACACATTGATTCAGCAGTGTCACAATGACTTCCCAGTAGCTTATTTGAAACATGAAATATATATCGAAGGTAAATTCACTCAACAATTTTTTTTTCCATGCTGTTTTGTTGGTGTCAGTAACACAAGGCGTAAACTTTTTTTATTTGATCTGGAAATGTTTTTTTTTGTTTATTTTTATGCTGTATTATAGTTTTTTTTTTAAAAATATAAATTATAATTGTTTTCATTTACATTGCCGTTCATCGCATACATTTGGCCAGATCCAATCCATATCTTCAACTGCCCATTTATATATTATATGTAATTTAGTGTGTCTGCATGTGTGTGTGTGTGTGTGCCTACGAGGTTGCAAGTTTTCTTGCTCACCTGCAAGATTTATTTATTTATTGAAGTTTTGTGAAGAAATCAGTGGCTTGCACGTGACGAGTGAGAAAATTGTGTCAGTCCATATGTCACCCATAAAGAATCATTTTTTTTGGATTACATTTTTAATGATCCATAATTTAAAAATAAAAACATAATAATCAATTTACCTATGTTTCAAACCACCTCTACCAGAGTAAAATGTGTAATTCTAACCCCGACTTTACACAGAACAGTAATTCTTTAAATCTTTTGTTTCAATTCTTTGTTCTAAATTTTAACTAAACATTAACTGAAACTCTTTTTTTCTGTTGCCCATTTTTTCATCACAACCTCTATCGTATGTTTGTTTGTTTTTTTTTAATTTAACATCAGCACAACAATTTTTTTAAATCTGCACTCAACACACAGGGAAAAACAAAAAAAAAATAACGGTCAAATTCTAACTGCTTTATCGCTTTTCCCTTGTAATCCATTTTCTTTGACACTTTTTTTTTTTTTTTTTTGTTCAAACTTTATAAATTAGCGAGATACTTTTTGTTCAGCTCAGATTGTTTAAAAAACAACTGTCCGTTTTCATTTTTTTTTTCTCATGAAACAAAGATACACAAGACAATCTTTGTATTTTAATGAACAGTTCACTCAGTAGCCTATGATGAGTTATTGGCTGTAAAGTGTTAAATGTTTACCATATAGCACATTGACCTCGCCTTTACCAGCGTAATAATGATATAATAATTAACAATTGCCGAGCTGTCAACATTGAATTTTACACCGGTTATACTTGTCAGGGTCAATCAACAGAATTCTATTGGCGTCATTGTTTTATTTTTTTTTAAATTTTTGTTTTAGTGGTTGAAAGCTTATCTGGCCAGTCAGTGAGGACAGTTAATGATTTATTCTAGAAGCAATTATTTTTTGTCAGCAGTTCTGAAATGTCATTTTATGATGTCACCATCGGTATAAAAAAAAAAAATTTATTATTCTCTGTGCAATATTGTGGGAAGCTTATATTTCTCTTTAAGTTGAGCACATACACATATTAAACACATACACATATTAAACACATACACATATTAAACGGATCAAAACCACATGCGGCAAGTCAGTCTTTATTTTCACAGTCCAGATACTTAAGTGAGAGGTTTTCTGTTTCCTCTTGTACAACGTCATCTTGTAGATTTGTTTACTAGAATAATACAACACTAAACATAAAATTATATAACTTATTTAGTCTAAGTGTACAGTTTACAAGTACGCTTTACACTTTCCTCCTTGTAGTCTAATAGCTTGACAGCTATGTCACAGATTGAACAATGAACATGTCTCTTGTTTATAAATTTCTTTTTTTATTACATGTCATATGTACAATCCATTAAAATTTTTTTTATTGTCATATTTATTAATTAACGATTAGTGATAAAAACATTTGTTGACCGTAATTTTGAATACAGCAGGGTTGCTTTTTATTTTTTTCCATGTAGATTTTTCAGTTGCCGATACAATTTTACAAAACAAAAAGAATTGTTTCGTTTCTCCCTTACAAGACAATATTTATATTTCTTCACTTGATTTGTAAGTCTAATTATAGAAAGCAATATGATCGTTAACTTTGCTGTGTAAATATGTATTCATTTAAACCACTTGCACATTGGTGTAAAAAAAAATAAATTATGTACTTTTGTTTAATTTTTTTTTAGAATTGTTTTTCCATCAATGTGGTTTCATTCAAAATGGCATAGAGCATAATTGTTTACATCATGTATAGCATCAATTGTGACTTTTTATTTATCTTTTTTACCCTCCCCTTATTACCTAATAATATTATTATTTTCTAAGTATTTTGTAGATATCTAACTATTTTAGCCATCATTAAACAGGTAAACAAATATCTTTGGCTCAAATAAAGTCCTCGTGTAATGTATAAATATATCCATTTATGGAATTAGTTCATTTTTTTAAAAAAACCAGCAGCAGGTCACTCTGAGTTGCAATACAATTTTTTTTTTTTAACATTTACTCTCCTAAGACAAATTGTCGATGGCTTCCACCATCTGCTGACACATTGAACATTCATTTTATTTGTTCCATTTTCTTTCCTTCAAATTGGATAACGTCTTTGTCTGGAATCAGTTATGTTGTCCCTTTATTTATACAAATATATAAATAATAATTTATTTTTTTTTTTTAAATATGGGGTAATTTTTTTTTTTGTTCTCATCACAATGTAAATGTTTTTACCTCGTCACAATGTAAATGTTTTTACCTTGGGTTGTAATTTTATTTACTAGCAGTTTTTTTGTTGTTTTTTTTTAAATCTTTGTAAAACGAAGTGTCTATTGTACAACTTGGGAACGTTGTACAGGCTAATGGGCTAAATATTTGATTCTTAGGCGTGCACCGCTGAGTAAAAAAGTGAACCCTTGATGCTATAGTTGTTGCTCATTTCATAACGTGCCCTTTATTTAATAAAGAATTTAAATATTTCAGTTCATAAGTTAGTTTTTAGAAACGATGATCCAATGTGTATTGATGAAAATAATTTTTTTTTGTTTTTTTTCGTTTCACTTTTATACTCAAAGAAATAATAACATCTGTATTACTCATTTAGAATGATCTTCTTCTTAATTGTGTTTTTTTTTTTGTTTTTATTATTTGGTTAGTTTCTGTATATCTTTTGAATGAATTTTTGAATATTTACTGCAATGACATGTAGTTATTTATTGGGCACTAAGTTCTAGAATTTCACTCGTCTGTTTTCGGTTTCTTTTTTTTCTAATTAAACGTGTACGTAGACGTAATTTTTTTCTTTTTTTGTTCTTACCCAAGCCGCACCATCATTATTTTAAAATGTGGTGACAAAACAAATGTTAATGTTCGACTAAAGTTTTTGAATTGTTTACTTCCCACAGTGTAGAGAGAAATGATAGCCGCAGTAATTTTTATGTAATGATAACCGCAGTAATTTTTATGTAATGATAAACTCATTAATTTTTATGTAATGATAAACTCATTAATTTTTATGTAATGATAAACTTTTATGTAAAGATAATCACAGTAACTTTTATGTAAAGATAACCGCAGTAACTTTTATGTAAAGATAACCGCAGTAACTTTTATGTCTCAAAAAATTTGACTTAAACTGTTATTGTTTAATGGCATCGCATGTCATTGTTTCTCTTACACCTCCCCACCCCCTTTTATCAAACACGAACATCCATAGCGTGCAATTGTCTTTTAATTAATGTTGTTTTTTTTTTTTTTAATTACTCAATACGAAGCAGTTAATGTCGGCTGTAAATACTTTTCATGTCATGTTTAAACCACTTGTGTATAATTTAGCGGTGCTCTTGATGAGAAATGGTTAAGAATGGACAGAGTTGGCCAGTTTGGGTGTGTGTAAATATTATGATGATATGCATGTTTGGTCTATTACAAAGATCATTATTAAAATAAAACTGGCTATCTTTTGATATAAGATCTTGGTATTCATTAAAAGACAAATACATTAGAATTAGATCTACCATTTCAGTTATTATATACAAACTGTATTTTTTGTTCTATTGATATCTTAGTAGAAAAATTTTTTTTTTACAAATAAACATTGAAATTTTGAAATTTTTTTTTGAGTTTTGAAATTATTATTTTTTTTTTTTAATTTACATCAAGTACACCCCCTTCTACATGTTGTTGTTGTTCACAAATTGTACAGCAGTGGATCTCAAAAGTGTGGTTGGCAATTCATAGTCGTGCATGGGTCGCGACCATATTTATAATGAATCTATCCAGAGTCAATATGTGATCTATTTCTCTACATATGAAAAATAGAATTGTTTATATGTAAAGTAAAAAAAAAAGGGGAAACCACCCACGTATAGAATTCATGACGGTCTTATCGTTTTTCTCTTTCTTTATTGCAGCTTGTTTTAGTTTGCAAAGGTAGTTCGCGGAAACCAAATAGTTGTTATTGTAAAGTTTGAGAACTATTGTAGTATTGGAATGAAACGTATCTATGTACAATATAAACCTAGCCTGCAAGTTCTACATGTTATAAACAGAACCTTAATCGTATAACAACATACCGTGTTATAGGCATGACCTTTCTCTTGATCGTATAACAAACCGTGTTATAGACATGAACTTTCTCTTGATCATCTTTGAATTGATTCAAGATGGCCGTGGCTTTGGTCAACGGAGATGATGACTGAAAGGTTTTTACAATTTGTTGGTCACACAAGGGAAGCTACTGTGGATGACTTGGGAGTGCATGGTGACTCAAGGAGTTACTTTCCCTCCTCCTGTCTAAAAATCTTTTTTTTTTTAAAGTTAACGGTTGTTGTAACACCGACCTATATAAGAATGTTCCCATTCCAGTTTATTTTTTTTTTTGCACTTAGACGACTCACTCAGGAACAATGTGTAGTAGTCGCAGGATACTAGTGTGTTGCTAGTTCGATGACCAGCTGCCTTGACTTTTCCCAAACCAACCAAATCTTAATGGGCTTCACCTGGGCATGGTAAATGTAATCAGAAAACTCGAACCCACGACTCTCACATCGACAAGTGCGGCGTTCTACCATATTCACTCGGCCACCAACACATTTTTCGCTGCTCAATGCAGAGATACCTGGGGGTCGTTAGAAGTGGCCCGGTGAATTGGGGGGGGGGTCGTGCTGTGCGACTGTCGACCGAAGGGTCCAGGGTTTGAATCTCGGCGAGAATCTTGGGGGGGGGGGATGTTTTGCAGGTCATGGTGAAAGTTCTCGTTAAGTCCACACAGCGTTAAATGGGGGGGTGGTGGTGGTGGTTACCTGACTTTAAGTTAAGGGGTGGGGGGGGGGAGATAAAGGCGGTTAAGCGTGGCACTAACCACACAAACCCTTTATATACCACGGTTAACGAGACCGATGAATTCTACACTTCATCTGCCCTCGATGGCCCCGTTAGGACTAAAGGGAAATTTACTTAGAAGAGTCCTATTCCCCTAGTACTTTAAGCCCCCCCATAGGGTACATTTTTTTGGGTTGGGCCTCATCAGGCCCGTAGAGTGCGGGGGGCCAGTCCCCCCGCTGCGTTTTGTCTGGCCCCTTCTGCTTGTTTGCTCTGCTTAGTAAAATTTATTACCTGCCCCCCCCTGCTATTGCCCGGCCCCTGCTGTAGAATTTTCACGCTACGGGGCTGGCCCCCATTAAACAGGTTGTAAGTGACGCCACTGCTAGAAATACAAAAACCCCTCACCCACACGACAACAGTTATTTATAGTTTTATTCCAGCCCCTTAAACTTTTAAACTCAACACTAAAAGAAACGGGCGCGTCAATCAGCGGTTGTTTATTTTTATGGCATTATTTATTCGCCGATCAATTCGCGCCAATCCCTCAGCGCGCAGATTGAAATAAAATCACCCCTTTACAAAAAAAAAAACAATCTACATAAGTCCTGACAATTTTCTAGTTAAACCTTTCTAACAGATGCAAGGAAAAAGCTTAATTATCTAGACATTAAGATGTGCTCTGCACACGTGCACTCTACCAAACACTATAAACTCACGCGCGCGGGCACAGAGAAACAAACAGACACACACACACACACGACAAACACGCACGAGGACTATAACAATTTTGTTGTTCCACTCATCGTTCGTAAAAGGACAACGCAAACCCAACTGTGCTGTGGTGTTTGATTATTTTAATATCAAACCCAATGTTTACCAGGTCTGTGATTCTCTTAATACATTTTGGTTTCGTGTTGGCCAAAATTACAAACAGCAGTAAGTAGCAGATCTATAACTCATTAGTATCGTACGTTTGTGTGTGTGTGTGTGTTTTCTGGCTGTATGCGGGTCACACCTGGGCCAGCCGAGTGTTCATTGCGGCCCGCCATTCGTTTCAGAGTGAAGCACGGCATTAGCCCAGGGGTCGGCAACCTAAGGCTCGCGAGCCGCATGCGGCTCTTTCGATGTCAAAATGCGGCCTAATCAAATACCATAATATTGAAACAACAATTTTAGTGGCTCTTTAAAAACTGAGAAAATTGTAAATTATAACTTTTGGCTCTTCCGTCTCAAAAGGTTGCCGATCCCTGCATTAGCCTATTATGTTATGACGTCTGCCACCTATCTGCTCAAACTACGTGGCCCGCAACGCAAAAGTAATGCCCACCCTTGGTCTATAGTCTGATCTGTATGGTTGGTTAATTTATTGTGTGTTTTTTTTTTAATTAATTTTCTGAAGAAATGAATAGGCTATATGTATTTGTGTAAAGTAATGTAATGCAGGGCTGGATTCAACCATAGGCTTAGGCCCTGAACAAATCGGCCTTCGTTCATCAGACTTCAATGTTTCTCCTGGATTTTTATTTTACCGCTAATTTAAAACAAGAAAAACTCCAAGAAATTTGAATAATTCTTCACCCTGAAACACGTTTATTACTAGTGTGAAACGGGGAAGGTGTCAATACACTTCACAGGTGACATATTTTTGTCATTTCGTTCGGCAATTTGTTTTTGTTAAATGTCTTAGGCCCACAGAAACCTAACACTTGCCACATTGCACACTCAGCTAGATTGTTTCAAATTAATTGCTCTAGTCTGCTAAAGTTTATTATAATTAAGTTTACTTTTCGTTAAATTAACTGAATTTACGAAAACAAATAATGGCACACTAAGTGGACAGACACGTACGTACGCTCAGTTCAGCCACCGGTTGTGGATTTTATTTTTTTTCTCCCTCAGTTTCGAATGTGTTCTGGCAGGGTGGCATCAACGAATACAGCGTTCCCATGGAAACGGATGAACGAGACGGTAATCGATACCTGTATGTAGGAAGAAAGTGAGTTGTAGTTTTTTTTGGAACGCACTTGTTATGGGACCAAACGTGACCATTATATTAGGGTATAAGGAACATGACATATATAATTTTTTTTTTTTTCAGAATTTTTTTTTTCAGGATTAGGGTTAGGACTAGGGATAGGGTTAGGGTTAGGGATAGGGATAGGGTTAGGGATAGGTATAGGATTAGGGATAGGGTTAGGGTTAGGGTTAGGGTGTGGAGCAATATTATCTACGGCTGGTACCTGAAGTAAAAAAAATACGGAGACCATAGTTTGGTCCCGTAACAAGTGCCTTTTTGGAATACGTTTTTCTTTTAGTAATACCTTCGTAAACAGGACTTATGCTGCTTTGAACGATAACTCCCTAATGGGCTCCCCCCCCCACTCCCCTTCCACCCCCTCCCCAGTGGCGTAGCGAGATTAACTCGCGCCCGGGTCACTATACCTTTTTTTAGCGCCCTCCCTCCCCCATTCGAAAACCATATAATATTATATGTAAAAATATACCATTTGGCGCCCCTTTGTGAGTAGCGCTCAGGGCATGATGCCACCTTGCCCTCCCCTCTCGCTACGCCATTGCCCCCCCCCCCAGTATAATTTACTTTCCATTACCCCGGTATTTAACAAGTAATAACAACTAATGGAAGTCCATATGTGCAATGCTGAGCTGCCAACTCGGAGTGTTTACATTTAGATGTAGAATTTTTTGTATTGATCTAGGTTGAAAAAAATGTCTATTTATAAGACAGATAAAGATATTTTTTCATCTATCTCAATAGAAAAACATTTATGTGTGTGTGTGTGTGCAGTGGTGCAACTAGCAAAACATGCTGGGGGGGGGGGCGGCTCACATTTTGAAAAAAGACAAAAAGCCCGCCGCAGTCAAAAATTTTTTAAAACTCTTCGAATCAAAACTAAAAAAATTGTAATTAATAAAGAATTAGGAATAGAACATATTATTATTATTATTATTATTATTATGAGTTTGACAGTCTTTTTTTTTTGTAACTTTAATTGTGTATTGATGATACAAAAGAAAGACTGCTGATTGAGTCAAACTCAGTCTCAAACCAGCATCCAAACAATTCATTGGATTTGGAAAAATTGCAGGGTCCCTCCTGATTTGGCCAGTGTATATATATATATATGTATACATGGGCGTCGCTAGGAATTTTTCCAGGGGGGGGGGCAAAAATTTTCCAGGGGGGGGGCCAAATAACAACTTTATGCCCCCCTGCCCTCCCCCCATGAATACGCCTATGTATATATATATATATATATATATATATATGGCCACTAAACTCACAGCACCCTTACTACGCTAGTTGGTGCTTTACGTTTAAGACGCCCTATTGGCAGCCAGACATCGCAACCTATAAATAGTAAATAGTCAACACGGGTCATTTTGGGACAAATTATTACAAATTAGAAATAATATTTTTCTTTAAGAATAAATCACACCTCCACGTAGGTAAAATGACAATATTTATACAACGACTAAATTCTATTTTCATAAAACGTGGTGTGTTTGTATTGTGTTTTTTTTTTTTTGTATTATTCTCTGAATCCATTCCTCGTTAATCCAAATTTAATCACTTTTTTTTCTTCCACATTAAAAGAACAACAACAACAACAACAGTACAACAACAACAACATTACAGCAAAAGTACAACAACAACAACAGTACAACAACAGTACAAGTGCCAGAGCATCTGATTTATTTTATAAAAGTTCTTTATTTTTTTTTTTCCCTCTGTAGAGATTTTTTCCTGCGCCTGAAGTTGAGTGACCTGACCTTGCTGGACAAGGTCGAGTGGCTACTGAACGAGACGGAGCATGACCTGTGTGAGGCGCCCGTCAGTGGCGACAAGGTGGGCAGGGCAGCCGCCATAATTTGGGGAAAGGGGAAGTGACTCTAACACTTATCAGGGGGGCCCAAATAGCTTTAGGGAGCCCGTCGATTTCAAAACTCATTCTGATGTATTTGTGTCATTGCAAAGTTGTTGGTCACTTTTTGGAGGAATTGTGAACAAATAGGCAGGGTCGGCCATAGGCCGATTTGACCGATTGCTCCAAATCGGGCCCCGCGCCTGGCTTGGGCCCCCGCAATTTATATTTAGCATATCACTACCAGTAATGGTTCTTGTCAAAAAGAAAATTTAGAAGAGGGGCCTCGCAAGCATCCTTTAAATTGGGCCCCGCCATTCTTAATGCCGGCCCTGCTAATAAGGCCTAGTTGAAAAAAAAGAGTTTGCTAGCGGCCCTCTGATTCTATGGCTCAGCCCAATGAGGAAGGTAAGACAGAATAATGTATTTTTATTTGGCTCAGAATAGGAAGAGGGGATGTTTTAGTTTCTTGCTTGCGAATAAGCGGTACGGGCCCATGGAATCGACCCCTCCCCCCCCCCTCACACACCACCCAACATCCAAAGATAAGCTTGCCAATCCTGTAAATTACATAGTTTTTTTGTTTCATTTTGTTTTTCATTTTATAAAAATCATATTTCACAAAAAAATAAAATATAAAAACACTCCGGTGTTACACGATTGGTGAAGCTTTGGCGGTGAGCCGGATCAGCATGTAGTAACCGGTCAACTTGAAGTGGGTTATGGGGGCTCAACCCGCCGGCGTGCCCACTCACCCAACTGTATCTCCCGTTGTATCCCCATGGCTATTGCATAATTGGTTATGAGGGCACAGCGCTTGTATTGAACACCGCAATATGATCAATTTTGGTTCGATGTATAGATTCCAGTTACGAAACTAGCGCCCCCCCCCCAATCCACACACACTGCACCCCTTCAGTGCATTTAACCATAAATCTAAAGTCTCCTAAGTGGAAGACCGTCACGGTATTAGGTCCTACAGAATCAAATCGTGTGACCACGATGTGTTCTTCATTCACGTAATGTATAGTATTTCGTCACACAGGCGCTATTCTGTCACAATTACGTGTTCTTCATTCACGCAAGGCAAGACCGAATCATCTTCTGCGGTACACAGGAAATGTATACCGGATGTACATACAGAGACGTAAGTATAGACTATCAAGTCTTTTTTTCCCGTTATGACATCCGCCGGTTCCATTCAACGGACCTAAGGTAACTACGACGTTCTTTTAAATTATTTTTGTTATGGAGAGAGCCCCACCCCCTCAAGATGTGGGCTGCCCCTAGCAGGGCCCTTTTCTGCAGTTCACATATGTGTTATTATTTATCCAACTTTATTGTCTGCATTTTTTATTATTCTGTACTAGCTGTACCCCGCAAAGCCTTTGCAGGGAGATAGACTTGTAAAGCCATTGCCGAACCTAGTATTTGGGGGCCCTGCATTTTGACATTCGATATCATGACATGAGATTATGTACTTAATATTTAATGTAAAAATAATTTTGGGGGCTCCCCTCAAGCTGGAGCCCGGTGGGACTTTCGATTTTGGACCCTCCCCCACCCTAGTTACGCCTCTGTATTTTTTTTTTAAGTTATGAAATAATTTAAAATCTAATTAGTTGTTGTTTCTTTTTCTTACAACATTCTAAAAGATAAATTATTTAAATTAAAAAAAAGTCAAAGAGATCTAATTAGTTACTTTTAATTAAAACAACTAAAAGTTAGTAAAAGGATATATATTCTGAAAAAAAAAACAATAAAAAAAAATGTCAAAGCCTTTGCAGGAAGATAGACTTGTAAAGCCATTGCAGAACCTAGGATTTGGGGGCCTGCATTTTGACATTCAATACCATGACATGAGATTATGTACTTAATATTTTGGACCCCCCCCCCTAGTTACGCCTCTGTGTTTTTTTTTTTTTTTTAAGTTATGAAATAATTTAAAATCTAATTAGTTATTGTTTCTTTTCTCACAACATCCTAAAATATAAATTATTTAAATTAAAAAAAAAAACGTCAAAGAGATCTAATTAGTTACTTTTCATTAAAACAACTAAAAGGATATATTCTGAAAAAAAAAAATAAATAAAAAAGTCTCTGGGAGAAATCAAAATAATGGTTGCTTAGCCAGTCTCATAACCTTTCAGCCACCGCGCCATACAAATGAAGTGTGCAATTTTAATGTACTATTAGAAAAATATTCCTCGGTTATGTTTTCATTGCCTTTTGACCTAGTTTTTTAGGTCTATATTGTTATTTTTTAATTAAGAAATAATTCAAAGCCGTATTTATTTAAAATCATAAGTATATTAAAAGCTGAGAACTTAATTAGTATAGAAATTTGCAGAATTTCTTTTTTTAAATATTATATCGACTTTTAAAAAGAACTTTATTTACGAAATTAGATACGAAAACACAGTCAATAGTCTTATCGTCGCCGACGTGGGAGATTTTCGATTATTACTATTGTTTTACGTTTGACGATGTTGTAATAAAAACTACAATGATTTGAATGATATTATATGCTAATTATTAATTTTTAATATTGGGGACTTTAACATTTTATAATAACAAGCAATTAAGCCTGTTCCATTCTGGACACAGGACGTGTTAGCGCATTTTCTTGTTATGTATCAGTACGTATGTTACTTTCAGTAAATATTTGTAAATTTTGGAAATGTTTATAAATTCAATTGTGTAATGCATATATCTGTAAAAAAAATTATAAAGACGTTTCTTTATATTTGAAAAAAAATTATTTTCTCTTAAATCTAACTACAAGTGGTTTGTGGTTACTGAAATAGGACTCATAATTGAAAACATTCGAAATTATAGTCATTTAATCGTCCGAAAACTCCGTCAATTGTTGCATAGCTCTGATACTTTCAATTAAACTCAGAACACAAGCTTACTATTTCATTTGATGAGTTTCTTAATAAATCTTGGTGAAACTACGTGCTGCAGTATTTCGCACCAAATGAATGGGTTATTGAACGTACAAGGTGTATATATAATATATAAGCCCCTTAGGAGCCCTGAAGCCCGGCCCTCAGATGTCCTATCGCGAAATGGACTTTTGATGTACACTTGGCAGGCCAAGACCTACAAAATGATATATACATCATGGGTCTAGGACTTATGGTTGTTGAGATATAGGCGCTCTTTATTAATATAGCTTACATAACAAAAAACGGTACTAAGCCCCCTTTTACGGCCCTGAGAGGTCAGATCGCGAAATGGAAAAAAGCCATTTCTTGGCAGGCCAAGACCTACAAAATGATATATACATCATGGGTCTAGGACTTAGGGTTGTTGAGATCTAGGGTGATGACAGACAGACGGACAGACAGACAAAACGGGGACAATAGAGAATTGTTTTTCGAAAATGCTCTAAAAAGCACAGAAACTATTGAAAACTGTAGATATTTCAAAAAGAAAAATTAAATCGAGACAGAGGGGATGACGCCATTTTTGAATTCTTGTTTTCCGCCTTCGATTTAACGCACACTGGAAATGAATATTATTATATATGATCCTTTTGGTAAACCATGATATCTACATTAACTCTCAACAGACTGAACGTTTTTTGAACATTTTCAGTTCGCTGTGATATCTTTCAATTAAATTATAATAACTTATTTATTTTAAAAGTTATGTGATTATAATTTATATCAATTTGTAGCAAAATGAAAGGGCTTTTTAACAATGTATGTTTTAGAGTGATATTATTATGCAAGCTTTTTATAATTTTTAAATAGTTTAGATGAAAAAAATAAAAAAAACAAAATAAATCAAACAATCCACAAGCACAAAAAAAAAAAAAAAAATCATTATGATTCATTTCAATAAAAGTTACATTTTATTAAACTACATTCAATTCTCTGTGTGTAGGATATTTTTGAAGACATTATATTCAGAAACAAAAGATATTTAAAAATTTCTAAAAATGATGTGTTTTAACAGAAAAAGGACCAAAAAAATGCTTGGATCAACATTGACCTTGCAACAAGAAAAATTCAAAAAGATAATAAATCTAAGTTATAAAAACTAACATTCTAATGTCTATTGATAACAACAAAGCTCAATTTCAGTATGGTTTTATAACTTTGCTAAAAATATTTTACAAGATTACTGTAACTATTATACAAGTTTATGATAACGAGAGAGACAATTTCTATCTTTTTGAAAACACAAGTAAACCCCTACATACCCTACACTTTACACTTGTTTTTCTTACTACTTTTTCAGTACTGTAGCACAATCTACAGTTTCCACGTTTACCCATAAATTCTGGATTCATGGCATGCTTAAAAAATACTGGTGGTCGTGATGCAATAGGTACAGCATCAAACGGACCAATATTTCCCAATTCCCGAATTAATTCTTCTGTGAAATTTAACTGCCCATATCTAGCTGCTCTTTTAAATTCTACAATGTCTTTGTGTTTATTTCTTAAATCCTGGAACAAAATATAAGAGTTAACCCTAGCTATATCTAGTAAATGAAAAAAAATTGTTTTCCAATATTTATTAGTTTTTCGTAGAACATTATATTTATTAATCAACTGGTCACTCTTATCTACACTCCCCCATATATCTATTATAATCCTGGATTACGGCTGGTTGGTCAACTGTAAGTTCCTCAAATTTTCCATTTACTTTAGTCCGTCGTTTAACTGGTCCAAATCCATTTGCAATATGCATAGTGGACATAACCGAAACAGTTTTATTGTCCCGCCACTGTACTGTCAATAGCTGTCCCTCTCTTAACTCCATCTCCGATATCCCCTCTTTTAGATTTTTTTTCAAAGTCTTTTATATTTTTTAAAGATTGGGGAAAACCTTTCCTTGTCCTAAGAATAGTTCCACATGCTCCTACCCCTAAATCCCATAGATCTTTAAACAACTGTACACTAGTATAAAAATTATCGACAAATAATCTATAACCCTGTTTAGCCAAAGATTTAATTAATTTCATAATCCAACCCCATATGCTGCAACTCCAAAGGCCCATTATCCTGTTTACCTAAATAGTAAATGAAAATCATAAGTATACCCAGAAAGAGGAATCAGCTAATACCCATAACTTCATTCCCTCACTTAGTCGGTTGTCTATCCCTAATGTACTGCCTAAAACTATATCTACCTTTGTTTCTAATCATTCTTTCATCTATTGATATATGTTGGTAAGGCTGAAACAATTTTATACATTTCATTCTAATAAAGTAAATAAAAAATATACTTTACATAACTTGTTGGATTTGTCTTCAGTTTGAGGATTAGGATACTCTTAGAAAGCTCATTATAGATTTAAATCTATCTACGAGACATAAAAGCCTGGGCCCAAAGTCCATTATATAAAGATTTAGTAGACCAAAAGCGGTCAATGTTCGGTGCTTGAACAAGTCCAGCATACATAATAAGTCCACAGAATCTATAGAATTCTATCTGGTGTAAGGTCAAACCAGCCTTGGTAAACACTAGGTTTTTGTAGGTCCATATTGTCTGGTATGCAGCTGCACATTGTGTACAGTCACAAATATGAATAACTAAGTCCAAAGTAAAATAAAGTTTAAAAAATGCCACTTCACTGCAGAATTTCCTTATGTCTTCCCTAGTTTTTAGCTCCTTCGAGTTGGAATGCCTGGATCCCTCTCCAGGTAGAAAATTCTTTTGGTGGTTCTGGATATGTGTCATTTGTAACATAACCATATGATCTGTGGGATCAAAAAATAAATGTGTAAAGAAAAGCATCAATAAAAAAAAAAAAAATAAAAAAATATCAGCTTATTTATAGAGCTACAATTAATTATTTTATCATGATAAAAAAAATTATCAATACAGATTTGTAATTATTATATAAAATTTAGTCTTTTTGACAAAAGTTTCTGAAAGTTGGTACAAGCATCAGCTGATTGGCAATAATACAAAAATAAAACAGTACTGCAAGCAGCAGAGTACTAAATAAATAATATTTATATATAAACCTTTATATAATAGAATATAAATGTTTAGATTTTTTTCTTTATATTTTATAAACCTGCTCCCACATAATAAGTTCTAAAGAAAAAATAAATGAATAAATAAATAAACAGCTTTGCGATCATAGTCAAACAAAACTCAACAGTTATGTTGGTTCAATACTTACACATCTGAGTTAGGAGTGTTGAAACTTGAATTAATACTAATATTTTCAGCATCAGAGTCATCCAAGATGTAATAAGTTCCCAAGTTTCATCTTCATCACTAGAATCAAGTTCATTTTCTTCAATATAATCGGAATCTGAGTCCATTTCTAGTGTAGTCGTAAAATTACTGACTAAACGTAAACAAATCAAAATGGCGTTTGCCAGGTCACCTGATAGCGTTTTTTTATTTACGAGAAATTGTAGCTAAATAAAAATAAATAATTATTTTTTAGTAAAAAGTATTTAGAAAGCATTTTTTTATAAAAATATTATATTTGTAATAAAAAAATATAAAAAAAAAAAATATTATTTTTCTATGGTTTGACTTCATGGATCACCAGGAGTCACATATTATTGTATGCCGTCTGTTGGGCG
>JAGDYQ010000108.1:503122-581700 GCA_021962125.1 Bulinus truncatus
GATAGTTGAATAAACAGATTAACTGTCGTCTCTCATGCCCAAACACTAAATAAAAGTATGTCTTTTTAAAGTAAATAATCTAGATAACTGGCTGCAAAATTTTCTATCTCAAGCATATCAAGTAATTTGAGTTCTAGTGTAAGATATGATGAGAAATCGACAGTAAAAGAGAAAAATTGTCAGAATCAAAATGTTTTAGAATAATTTTCTTGTATAAAATGAGGAAATTATACACAATCTGATAAACAATCTATACAATTTAACAAAAGTGTACAAATGTCAAGAAAATAATGAATAATACTATCATTTCAATCTTTATTTATCCTATTCAACTTGGATTTTCGATCAAAACATGTTAGCCTTGTAGCGTTGAAATAGCAGAAGAGGTGAAATTTTTTTGTGAAGGTAATACTTTTTCATTAAAGGGGTATGTAAGGTGAAACTTTAAATCAAACTTACCCGTCTCCATGAGCACTGTGGCTTGTATGAGTGAGTACCGCAGGTGAAAACATTTGAGTTTTGTAAGAGAAGGACTCGTATGTAATTATGGCAGATTACCTGGCAGATTGAGATAAGAATAACAAAAATATAACCTCATTTAACAATTTCAAAGTCGTTGCACATATTTTTCTACTTCTTTAGAATGAGTAAGAAAGGGAATTAATTAGTCATAAAATATAAATTGTTGGTATTCTCCCTTGCTATGAACAGGTTTCTTTATTTTCAACACAGACACTAAATACATATTTTATCTAATCATGAGTCTAATGTTGCCACATCTAAAATTGTAAGATTAAATATTGAAGAAAATTTTCTCTCATCTGTAGTTTTAACTTTTCAGACTTCTTTTTACTATCAATTTTTATACCACCCTTATTTTTTAGAAATTTTATTTTGTTCTTTTAGATCCTGTGATTGTAAATCCAGCCTGAAAAACATTGTGAGAGTAGAAATTCTGAGTAAAAGAGGCATTGCTGTTGCATTTGAGCTCCTACAAAAAGGGGGCGCCAAAAATAGTGTGCACTCTTTGAATTCATAGATTTGTTTTTAAATTTTTTATTAACTGAAACAGTCCTCAAAATTGGTTCTGCGAGACCAGTGTTGACCTCCATCTTGACTTAAAAGTTAAGTCAGCACGCTCATGTCAGTAGCACAGTATATCTGCATACATTTATACATAATTCCATTAACAAATTTGGTGTATGGACGCTAACGTGAGAATGCATACCTTTCATATGTTTGTAGTGTTGATGATAAAAAAAGAATTTAATACGCTGCACATAGTTAATATTTTCCGTTTTTTTAATCAGACATCTTGCCGTTCTAAATATGAAACGAGTAATGCCCCTTGAATTATTACGTCATCTGACTATAGGGGAGCCACCGTTTAAACTTATACGTATTAACTTTTCAGTGAGGCCATGATAAAGGTTGTGCACCGTTGCAAAAGACAAAGACTATTTTGTGAATATTCTCAAAATGTATTGAAAGGGGTACAAGTACTTTACCTCGTCATAGACCTTCAGACAGAGATTTAGTTTGTCTTCTGTACTGGACCAAATGGCTGTTTCCAGCAACGTGAAGTTTCCCATGTCCAGCCGGAACAGCTTGTCCCTGTTTAATAGAAATGCAGGCCTTGTGAAGTAATACTGTGTATACATCAGAGGTGTGCGGATCTTGAAATTTAGCGTCCGCGTCCGTCCGCGGAATTCTATCAATGATCCGCGTCCGCGTCCGCAGAGAGATCTTACAACATTGGTCCGCAGTCAGTCCGCGCGTCCACATTGCTGAAATGTAGCTGTTTAAATGACTTGAAATTTTTTATGGTAACGCTAAAGAAGATCCGCGTCAGTCCGCGAGTCCGCAACTTAACCATACGAAGCGTCCGCTGTCAGTCCGCGGATTCGGAAAAGTCTGCGGATCTGCGTCCGCAAGCGGACGCGTCCGCTGTCCGCTCATCTCTGGTATACATACATACATACACACGTCTGCTTACTCTCATTACATACAAAACCGTTCTTGGAGAGGTGAAGGGGTGGAGGGGGCAATTTACATTTAGGGTTCTTAGGCAAAGAAACATTAGGGGGGGGCTTCGGCAAGGTACGTTTGGGCTCTTTAGGCAAACTCTATGTTCATGCTGCCTATTGCACAAATCTTGGGCACCTAGATAGGCCACCTGGTTTGCCTTTTTTTTATAAGGACCGGCATGCATACCGTGGGCCTGTGTTGACAACAGCAGAAATGTCTGTCTGTATCAATTTCACAGGGTCTGCTGAATATCAGGGCCGTCTAGACAGATATGCGGGGGGGGGCTCAGGTGAAACCAATCTGTTGGGCCAATACAATGACCATAAGATCGATTAGTACTAGGCCCCTGTACTCTGGTGGACACCCGGATTAGTGTCCCGGGGAGGGGCAACGCTTACAAAGGGCAGCGTCTTTTGAAAATCAATGACGTCAGGTAGATATAGGGGCCTAAGCAGAGACTCCCAGAGATCTTGGGGTGCCCCGGGCGAAAGGGCCCGTGGGGGCACTGTTAGCATAAGATTTTTTATAGGAATTCCATTTTACATAGGGGGGTGAAAGAGGGCCCTAAGCGATAGTATTCTTTGCCAATTCAGAGGAAGTGGTCTGTCGATATCATCAGAATGAATGGAAACTTTTTCTGGAAGGGGTGGGACGAATGGGCCGAGATCAGGGCCGGCCTTACGAATTGCGGGCCCCAATTTTACGGATGATTGCGAGGCCCCCTCTTCTAGCCTGTGACAAGAGCCAAGACTGATAGTGATATGCCAAATGTAAATGGTTGGGCCCCTGCCTGGCGCGGGGCCCAATAATTTGGAGCAATCGGTCAAGTCTGCCTAAGGCCGGTCCTGGTGTAGATGCTCGACTGTCGACCTGAGAGTCCTGGGTTCGATCCTCGGTGAAAACCAAGGGAATTTTTCCAGGTCCTGGACTCCTGGTGACATTTGGTTAAAGTCCCACAAGTCCACCCAGCTTTAAATGGGTACCTGACTTACGTCAGGGAAGTATAGGAGGCTGGGGGGCGTTGTGCTAGCCACACTATCCCTTTACATGCACAGGCTGCCCAGATGGCTCTTTTGGGCCAAGAGAACTGTACTCTTTTACTGGACGATGGTTCCCAAAGGCGATCGGCAGTCCGTAGTTGACCCGATAAAATGATTCCCAAAGAGGACCGAACACGCTCCCCCCCCCCACACCCCGTGAACGTCACTGATTTAAAAGTCTTGAGGCAATTAACTAGGCGTGGCACACACTTACATCCCGCCGACAATAAGCTGGTTCCTTTTGGACTCGCCGTCCACTTCAATCTGGACATAGCTGACCAGACTGACGTCGTGAAAAGCTTGACCAGTCTGCAGCATCGCTGTAAACGAAACGAAATGATACATGAATCGTTATTTTTTTTTAAAAAAAAAGTTTTTCTCTGTATAAACAAAACTAAATATTATTATTTCAAAACAAGAATAAAGAAAAGAATAAAACAAATAAAAATAAAGTTATTTTACCAAGAGGAAAAACAAAAACAAAAAGACGTCTGATAATACCAATAGACAAACAAAGGCGGGAAAACTGGTACGAGTGCTTGTGTTCAAATATAGATTGATGGATAGAAAAAAAAGGAAGGAAGGGGGGCGGGGGAGAGAGAGAGAGAGAGAGAGAGAGAGAGAGAGAGAGAGAGAGAGAGAGAGAGAGAGAGAGAGAAATCGCAGTTGTTTTATCCGACATTTCCCATAAAGAAAAAATGAGCCAAGTTCCGTAACTAATGGAAAACAATATCTAGTCGTGCTGTCACATTAATTGTCTCCCGATTTTCCCACAGACGCGGCGAGGTATTTCAAGGGAAGTAATCTACTACTGGTCGTTCGCTGTTAACAAAAGAAAAAAAAAGAGGGGCAAACAATAGCACAAGAACCGAAAAAAAAAACAACACTGGATGGGAAATAGAAAGAATAGAAATAGTCACATACAGTCACATACTCGTTAAAAACTGAGCTAAAGGTTCCAAGAAATCCAACATTAGAAAGTAACCGGTAACCTACAGCATGCAGATTGGGCTATTTCTACAGATTGGGCTACATCACGCGGATTGGGCTACAGTTAGCCGATTGGGCTATTTCTGCAGATTGTGCTATATTGGGCAGATTGGGCTACATTAGGCAGATATAAAAAACAAAACAATATCGGGGTCATCTAATTTTCACATTCAACGGCAGTAATGTTTATTCTAAAGGTGTGAAATCATGAAATATAAAGAATGGTTTAATGGTAAGTTAATAACAAAGATAAATTTAAGGACCGCTGCATTATTAAACCGTTATTTGTCTTCAGTTTTTCTAACCGTTATTTGTTTTACGTTCTTTCAAACAGGAAATGAACATAAGACTGATGAAGTTTTTTTTTTTTCAGCATCTACAAAACCATGTTCATATCATGTCGTTGGGGCTAGATCGAAATGGGTTTCACCTTTACAAACAGATACACTTTTTACTGTCTCACAACCTTTTGCCTGCAATAAATCTCTATCAATCTCTCTCTGAGTCTCCCTCTCTCTCTCTGAGTCTCTCTCTCTCTCTTTCTCTGAGTCTCTCTCTCTCTATATATATATGAGTCTCTCTCTCTCTCTCTCTCTTTGAGTCTCTCTCTCTCTGAGTCTCTCTCTCTCTCTCTCTCTCTCTCTCTCTCTCTCTCTCTCTTGATTGCAGCACTCACATTTTTTATTCGAAGTGGCTACGGTTACGTCAAACGCATGCGCTCTAGCGCTCTAGACGGACTATTTTTTTAGGGGTTAGGAATAGGATTAGGGATAGGGATAGGGTTAGGGTTAGGAACAATATCTACAGCTGGACCCCGAAAAAAAAATTCGGCAAAAGAAAATAGTCCTTCTAGAGCGCTAGAGCGCATGCGCGTTTGATGTAACCGTAGCAACTGCGTTCGGATAAACAAGCGGATTGAGAGCCAACTCTACACTATGTTATATGTATCCTAACATATTACACAACCTTGCGGAGGGATACATAGGGCCTTAGTTTGATGTTTGGCGCAGTTTTCGATGACGCAATTACCAATCAGCACATTTTTCGGGTGGCACGAGATCAAGAACAAAATTGTACACATACGCTGTTATATGGCAGGCTGAACTACGTGTACAAGACATGACCTGAATGAACAGTGTTATAGTGAAACACAAAGTCTCACTACCTGACTCAGTGAATCATCACCAAATGTTTCTCTTACATGACATGGTGCCATGGTCAATCGATCATTTCTGCCAAAGTCACTACGGTCAGCATACACATATTCTTAAGAAAAATATACTCTCGTATGTACATTGAGGTTCTATTTTGCGCGTTCTTGTCATATACACGTACTTATAAAAACTTTTGGCACTAAATATAGACAGCTGGCGCCAACCACACGGGTTTCTGGCTGGCGAAGGGTCGGGAAGGGGGAGGTAATTGTAAAAAAAACTACTGGATTGAATAAGCGTATTATTTCCCCCTTTTTTTTTCTCTTGAGCCCTATGCAAAATAAACAAACCATTCCCCCCCCCCCCACCACACCCGAAATCGACGCGTCCTTCCATTCATCCCGCACGAACGATCTCGGCGTCCCAACGCCCAATTGTAGTGGGCCACTGAGAAGTGTCGCATTACCTACTTTAACTCTTCATCTTGTATTAATTAGCATGTTTTGTTTGTTTGAAGTTTTTTTTTTTTTAATGTGCGGCTGATGCAGACGATAGCATTTGAAATAAACCACTGCAGATGCAGACGATAGCATTTGAAATAGACCGCTGCATAAAGAATGAATTAAAGTTTTTTGTGAAGTGTTGATCTATTTCTTTAAACCTTCTTTATAAATGTGTTTTTAATTTTTTTAATTGAAAGGAAGGCGTTATTTCTTTTCACTTCTGCTACAATGAATTACTTGTGCTTTACTTTAAAAAAAAAAAAAAGTATTTGTACGGTTATTATTAAAAAAAATAAAGTATTTGTACTGTTATTATTGAAAAAAATAAAGTATTTGTACTGTTATTATTGAAAAAAATAAAGTATTTGTACTGTTATTATTGAAAAAAAACATTTTTGTCATAATATTTGTATTTTGACATCCAAGCTTTTCAAATACCCACAGTAGAAAACCATCGAAAGCTGATGATGTGACAAAACATTCCACTATTTGAAAAAAACCCCAAATATTTGTTGGCGAAAACGAGGCTCCCAATTTTCCAAGTCGGACCTCGCGCATACTAAAGCCGGCCATGGAAGTAGCAATTTTATTTTATTGTTTGTTTGTTTGTTTGTTTTTAAATCAATAAAGTTGTATTGATATTACATTTTCTGCAAGAGTAACTTTGTGTTGTTTATTTAAACAACACAAATCATGAAGAATCAACCGACGTTTTCGAACTAGACAAAGTTGCAGGAAATTTAAGATTTTTAATAGAACATATTAAGTGTATTACAATGGTTCTTAATGGTGCGATAAATTAGGCCGAAAATAGTGTTAGTTGTTATTGTAAGTGTTAGTATTAGTGTAAGTGTAAGTGTTAGTGTAAGTGTAAGTGTGAGTGTTAGTACACACCATACTATTCTCTATTTAGCGGTTCGTAGTCAATTTGGAAGACCCAACATTTGCATTATTTATCAGCCCACCATTTTTTTTTTAGGGGTGACGACACACACAGTTTGGGAACCCCCTTAAATTTCGGCTTACGAAACAACAAACACATTCCATGTTGTGGTCTGTGGCCTATCATCGCATCCAGCTGGGTGGTCCAGTCGAGACATATGGAATGTGTTGAGAGATATTCCCCCCTCCCCCCACCCCTTTAGCTCTAATTAGCGCAATGATGCCACACTGAGACCCCCCAGCTATAAGTTTAGCTCATCAATTTCACTCGCCAACCATTTACCTTGTCGCTCTGAGCTTACCCCCCCCCCAACCCCCTTCTACGCTGGTTCTCAAGTTACCCCACCGAACACACAAGACCACACACACCAGTGGTTTTCAACCTTACCCTGCATATATTTGGTTACCAGTTTGCCTAATTTTGTGAATTTGTGTGTTTATTTGTTTTAGGCAGTGGCGTAGCGAGCAACTGGCGCCCGGGGCACAGTACCTCTTTGGCGCCCCCCCGCCTCCATTCGAAAACCATATAATATTATATGTAAAATATACCATTTGGCGACCCTTTGTGAGTAGCGCCCGTGGCACTTGACCCTCCCCCCCCTTGCCCACCCCTCGCTACGCCACTGGTTTTATGTTGTGTGAACTGTGAAGTATTTATTGGGCGGTCTGCTGGAAAAACAAAAAAAATAAAAACAAAACAAACAAACAAACAGAGGTCGCCAACATCTCCAGAAACAAGAGAGTCCCATTGTTACACCTGATTGCATTGCTGAAGATGTCTTATTACAATAAGTACGGTAATACCAGATACTCTCTGATAACAAATGAAATTGCTGAGGGGATATAACCATAGTATATCATGTGCAGTGATGTCAAGTACGGTAATACCAGATACTCTCTGATAACAAATGAAATTGCTGAGGGGATATAACCATAGTATATCATGTGCAGTGATGTCAAGTACGGTAATACCACATATTCTCTAATAACAAATGAAATTGCTGAGGGGATATAACCATAGTATATCAAATGTGTAGTAATATCAAATACGGTACACAAAAATTGGTTGTATAACTTGAGGGGAAAATAAACAAACTAGGGTATAGCACATATATTAAGTACTTTCTAATACCTGATAACATTACTTCAATACAAAACGTAAGTACAACATTATGCTGTAATAAGCAAGTACGTTGTAACAAGACGAGTGATATTACTAGAGATCAAACTACAGCCCGTGGTGAACAGTCCCCAAGCCCCCGGGCAAGACAGAAATGATCTGTTGGGACAAGGGTCTGCAACATTTTGAGACGAAAGAGCCAAAAGTTATAATTTACAATTTTCTCAGGTTCTAAAGAGCCACTAAAATTAATGTTCTAATATAATGGTATTTGGTTAGGCCGCAACTTGACATCGAAAGAGCCGCATGCGGCTAGTGAGCCGCAGGTTGCCGACCCCTGTGTTAGGATAATGCAATCGCTACTGGGGATACAACTGGTTCGTTGCGAAATGACCATCGTGAAGTGAGCACTGAGGCCGTTAGGTCTCACAAGTGTGTCGTGCGATCAGTGGCGTAGTGAGCTTAACTCGCCCCCGGGGCACAATACCTTTTTAGCGCCCCCCACCCCCACATTAGAAAACCATAAAATATTATAGGTAAAATATACCATTTGGCGCCCCTTCGTGAGTAGCGCCCGGGGCATGATGCCCCCCTCTTCCCCCCTCCCCTCACTACGCCACTGTGTATGATGTGGCCGAGTTCGATGGCACCGCAAAGATTCGAACTGGCGACCAGGGGAGAGCCTGTTCGAGCTTGCAGCCTGGCAGTCGCTTGACCACTCTTGTAGGCTACTTTAACGACAGAATTATTCCGTGTAGAGATTTGATGTTGTTGTATAACATTGTTTAGTGGCATTCCCAAGTTTGTTTATGTTTTCATCCTTGACAAACAAACAAACACACACACACACACACACACACACACACACACACACAAACCAATCCCGTCCATTTCTAAAGCGTGTTTACACATAGACATACACACAAAATATCATACAAACACACACAGGCTCACTCTCTCACACACACATCACAATGGCAAATAGTCACGTGACGAGTTAGCCAATCATTTTTCACCAAGAACACTGAAAAAAAAAGGGAAGCTACGGGGAGATAAATGTTTCCAACGACCCAATCTTCATAGTTATTTCCCTTACCCTACTTCCCTTCCCTCCAGCCCTCAACCGTGATTTCAAAGTTTCAACATATGGAATACTACTCCCCCCATTTTCCTGCAACGTTTACTTGATTTTAACAAAAAAAAAATTCAACAATATATGTTGTTGGATGCAAACAGTGTCAAAAGGGGGGTGGGGGGGTGAGTTTAACATAACTCCAATTATTATCGCTAACTCTGTTTTTAATTACGTGAAATTAGATGATATTTGATTTCACAAAAAAATGTGTGGGTGAAAGAGCTAGGATATTACAGCACACAATACGCGGTGCAGCTGAAATGAGCAATTATATTTCAAAAAAAAAAACACGAAGTAAAATAGAAATCAGCCCAAGAATCTGTCACGTGATTATAAATAACGATTTTTTTCATTGGTTTGTTATCGTGGGGAAGTTAATGGAGCGTAATGAATGATGACATCATATGATATCCGTGGGAATAGACAGCAGCTAGGTGGGCGGTGGCTGAATTAATTGGGTCACAAATTGAACGTAATTTGACATTGAGTCAAATATTCCTACAGTGAGACAAGGTCTTCGAGAGACAGACAGAGCGGAGGGATAAGAAAATTGAAACATTTTTGCTGTCATTCTAGATGGCTAAACTGCCTTGAAATTAGAAGGTGAGAAGAGAGAGACACACACACACACACACAGAGAGAGAGAGAGAGAGAGAGAGAGAGAGAGAGAGAGAGAGAGAAAGACTGTAAGGTTAATCGTTGGAGACAAAGATCGCGTACAATTCAAACGAAGGTTTAATACATAAAAGACATTAAAGGAAGAGCAGTCGTCAGATGATGAGGATCAGTCATCTGAGAATAAGGAGCAGTCGTCAGATGATGAGGAGCAGTCGTCAGATGATGAGGAGCAGTCGTCAGTTAATGAGGAGCAGTCGTGAGTTGACGAGGAGAAGTCGTCAGTTGATGAGGAGCAGTCGTCAGATGATGATGAGCAGTCGTCTGATGAAGAGGAGCAGTCATCTGAGAATGAGGATCAGTCGTCAGATGAAGATGAGCAGTCATCAGTTAATGAGGAGCAGTCATCTGAGAATGAGGAGCAGTCGTCAGATGATGAGGACGCACCAAATTCCCTTTGATCAATTCTAGACGCATTTTCAACACGTTAACATTTATTTTTGGCGCAGGAATGGGGCGACATTAGTTAGAGTGCGCCCCGGGGGCGACACCGACGCTGGTTACGCCACCGATGGGGTAATTCACTTCCGATTCATTTGATCACATTCTTGGCCCGCGTCAACACTAACCAATATTCGAGCATTCTTTAAAAAATCTGTTTTAATTGCCCCGTCACAAAAAATATATATTTTAATTAGTTAAACCTATGAAATAATCAAAATTTTGTTTCCCCGCATTCATCATAATTCGAATCAAATCATCTCCCAGAAAGAAACTAGTGGAATCAATAAATTATTCTTTCATTCTATATGACCATCTTACCACAATTTATTAACAATAAAATTTTATCCATTCAAAAAAAAAAAGCAAAGAGCAAACAAGCCCCGCCGATGTTGAACACAAGGGCCATAATTCTGATCTTATGGGGAGATAATAAGGTGACACTTGACACCCGGCGGTTCAGTTATTCGCGGGTTATTCACCGCCTTACCCCCCACGCCAGAACAACCAATATATTCACCATAAATTATTAGTGGCACACCCCAGAAGACGGCGCTGTGGTTATTAAGTACCACTTGGCAGGGGGCGATAAACCACTATCAGTAGCCATCTAAAGAAGCTTATTAGTTGATTCAATAAAACAGCATTCTCTCCCCTTTTTTTTCCATCAGAAGGTTAATTGTAGACTATTATTCGCACAAACACAAGGACAAACATGGCTGAATACGGATGTAAACATGGCCAACCAATGAAATGATAGATTCATCAGAAAAAACATATAAACAAAAACATTGATACAACCAATCAAATACAATGACCTTGACCGATGTTTGTTTTTTTAAATCTGATCCCTGTCACCACGTGACCAGGTGTCTAGCCGCGGGTCATCTCAGCGTTATGTCCAGCTGTGTCCGGCTGAGATTTAGATGGACAGGTCATGTGATGACAGCGATTTTTTGTCTTCCAGTCGTTAGCCGGGCAACAGCGGTTTATTTTTTTTTTAATTTACGTGGGACAAACTTGAAGAGCAGGTAGGCAGGGTGCTGGGGGGGGGGGGGAGAGGCGGCCGAAAAGAAAACTAATGACCAACGGTCATTATAACCAGGGAATTAATGTGGGAGAGGAGGAACTGGTGAGCAGGGCTACTAATTTAACCTGTAAGTAAAGTTACCTTAGCCCTAAGAAGCAGAGAAAGTGTGTGTGTGTGTGTGTGTGTGTGCGAATTCCCTGTAGGTATGAGATGAAATCTGTTAGATCCTATAAACCACTAATGGGGAGGTTTTCGCAGTGTTCACCCCCCCCCCCACCATAGCCCGATAGTACTCATAGTACAATGGCCATGGAGGCACCAAGCGGAGACTTTAACCATGACCTGAAACAACCACTGTCCCTCACCGGACATCGAACCTGAGATACTCTCCCACACCCCCGCAACCACTGCCAGCTCGACAGTCGCTTCACCGAACAACCATTCATCCCGAATATAATATCTAGAATTCATCTGTGTAGAGTGCATCGATTTCTGTAACCACGGCATATTAATAAGGGATTATGTGGTTAGCACAACGCCCAGCCGCCTTTACTTCCCCAACATAAGTCAGCTACCCATATAAAGCTGGGTGGACTTCGAGGGACGTTTAATTAACTTTCACCAGGACCTGGAATATTTTCGATGGTTCTCACCGAGGATCGAATTTTGGACCCCACAGTTCGATAGTCGAGTGATCTATAGCATGGTCTGCCAGACTACCCTTAAATTGACATAAAGTAGTTTTTTTTTAATAAAATTCGTTTAAAGACCATCATGCAATAAATTGTCATCAAAATGGCTATTTCTTGTGCATATTTTAAAGACCATCATGCAATAAATTGCCATCAAAATGGTTATTTCTTGTGCATATTACAAAAAAAAAAAATTAAATATTGAAATCAAACATTTGAAACATTTTCTTCCATTCAACTGTCAAACTTGGTATAACTAATCCAGTCGGACCTGTCACCTATCACATGGCCACACAAGAAGCCGTACTGGAGTGTCGAATCTTCTCTCAGATTTTTCCGAAGGCTGCGTACGGCAAAAGATGTCTAGTGTGCGCAACTTGTGAAGGAAATGAACATTTCGGTATTTCAGTCCTAGTATGATGAAACATTTGCGCGTGAGTTTGTGCAATAACTCATTTTTAAAACAAGTTTTAATAACACCGAACAATACCAAGCAATATTGATGTACGAGAGTGGCGTAGGGAGTTTACCTCGCGTCCGGGGCACTATACCATTTTAGCGCCCCCGATTAAAAAAAAAAACCATATAATATTTATATGTAAAATATACCATTTGGCTCCCCTTTGTGAGTAGCGTCCGGGGCATGACGACCCCCCCTTGCCCCCCCTCACTACGCCACTGATGAAAAATTAAAAAAAAAAAACCAAAAAATAACATAAGTGACTTTTTGCTTACCATATTTTCTCACGTGATTTCGGTTTCATGTCTAAATTGCATTGATTGTCCGCGATTGGTCGGGTTAACAGGGTTACTGACCTTAAAGTAGGTCATGACCCCCCAAGTTTCATTAGAAAAGAAAATGTCAACAAGATCGCGGCAGCCACTTGGTGCTGGCTGGGACTATACTCGTAATAACTGCCCCCCCCCCCACACACACATCCACTGGAGTGACCACTCGAGAATCTCTCTCTCTCTCTCTCCCCCCCTTCCACCACAAGTCCAACCACGCAGTCTTTTCTGATGATCAAGTGGTCACTCTGGTCACTCTCCGGCGAAACCGGACCGGACAGGCCGGACAAGAGTACGTGCTGAGCGGAGGAGTGCGTTCGTTCGTAGCTGAACTCACTGCGTAGGTGCGTGCGTGTGAAGGAACAGGTTCAAAGAACTCTCAGTCCACAAGTTAACTTAAGATCCTGTAACAGTACTACACAAAGTTACCTAAGTACCCCCTCCTTTCAACCTCCTCCCCCTTCCCCCAAAACACACGCACGCACATGATGGGGGCTAATTTGTTAACGCGACTCCATCTCCATTAACTCCTTTAATTGACAACCTGAGCATTCACCCTACCCTTTCCTCCCCTCCCCCTCACACACACACAAACACACACACACAAACACACACATCGCTTGATGGTGTAGTTAAAATAGAGAGAACGAGATGCACTACTAGTACGAATGGTCAGACTATATTAAATCTCGCCCTTGTACTTGTTGCTTCTTGGTTTGGGTTTGCATTGAGTTTAAAATTAAACAAAAACAAAAAAAAAAAAAAAAAATTTGTACTTTGATTTGCTTCTCAATGACTTCTCTTATACACTACCAAGGGGTCTATAATTGGGTAAGAAGCCAGGATACATGGGGGTTGAGTGACGCCCCCCTCCAACCCCCTTCCCCACTCCCCGTGTTTGCGGATCACGGGGTGGACCAGTCGGATAGCTAGCTACAGCTTGCTTGCCAGTGGTCTGTATGGCAGTTTCCCGGATGGTGGGAGACAACTGGACCAAGTCTCGGATCACAGATAAAACTGGGAGTGCAAAAGAGAGTGTCAAGGAAAGGTAAAGAGGAGAATGGGAGGGAGGGATATGGGTTCCGATCCTCTGTGGGTGGGCTATGTACTCTCCATCATGGTGCATCTGTGCCCAATATAAAGCATAGGAGCGTGAGATAGGGGCCCTAGTTCAGTAGTGGATACAGGCATGGGCGTGATTATAGTAGCCCCCTTACACTTTAGCCCCCCCCCCCCACCGACTGGGAGATATGAATTTTAGCGAGCCGCATCCCTCACAAAAACATTACTTCCCAAGACTCCACCCCCCCCTTTCTCCAAATTGTTAAGGGCCGTAAAATGAACGTGACATCGCGAATTTCACAAATGGCATTGAAATGTCAAAGGCAGTGTGACGCAGGCTAGTGTGACGTCATTAGAACTAAACAGAATAGATTCATTTTTTTTTTAAAAAGGCAAAAAAAAAAAGGGGGGGTCATTGCATGGAATTAAGTGCAGTGCACTGAGGTTGTGGGAATCACAATGGGAGTCCACTCAGATGAGAATTCGCGCACTCATTTGAGACTCCGTGCACTCAGTTGAGACTCCGTACACTCAGTTGAGACACCATGCACTCAGTTGAGACTCCGTACACTCAGTTGAGACACCATGCAATCAGTTGAGACTCCGTACACTCAGTTGACACACCGTGCACTCAGTTGAGACACCGTGCACTCATTTGAGACACCGTGCACTCAGTTGAGACACCGTGCGCTCAGTTGAGACACCATGCATTCAGTTGAGACACCGTACACTCAGTTGAGACTCCGTACACTCAGTTGAGACCCTGCACACTCAGTTGAGACACCATGCACTCAGTTGGAGACACCATGCACTCAGCTGAGACTCCGTACACTCAGCTGAGACCCCGTGCACTCATCTGAGACCCCGTGCACTCAGCTGAGACTCCGTGCACTCAGCTGAGACTCCGTGCACTCAGTTGAGACACCATGCACTCAGTTGAGACTCCGTACAATCAGTTGAGACACCATGCACTCAGTTGAGACTCCGTACACTCAGTTGAGACCTGTACACTCAGTTGAGACACCGTGCACTCAGTTGAGACTCCGTACACTAAGTTGAGACACCATGCACTCAGTTGAGACACCGTGCACTCAGTTGAGACACCGTGCATCGGGACTAGGCCAAAAGGTTGGAGTAATTAAAGTTGAGACACCATGCACTCTGCCGGCGAAGTGGATCGGGACTAGGCCAAAAGGTTGGAGTAATTAATTTCCACTGGACCTAATTAATCTGCACCCCTTCCAAGATACAGCAACAGCGAACACAGATCTGCTTATCTCGGACTTACGTAGACACCTCATTCTCCTCCCCCTCTCCATAACTTTCCCCAGAGTTCACAGCGGACGAATCTATTGCCAAGGTTCAACAAACAACGTCATTGTATAAGCGGCTTTGTTTTCATTGGCCAGACTTCAGGAGGCAAGAGTTGAGACCCCCAGCTGTTTTTTTTTAACTTATGTCAGTAGTTTCCCCTTTAACAAAAAAAAAAGGCCAGAATCTGCGTTGTCGTAAAATAACATAAAAATAAAAAAGAAACCTGTTAGAAATTGAAACCAATAAACAAACAAAAACACACGTAACATAATGGCGATGAAATTTAAAAAACTTGAAATGTTTCCGAAGTGCAAAGTTTTTTTTCTCAATTATTGTTATCTCAGAGTACATAATCAATGCCATTTTTGTAAGAAAAAACGATTGATAGATGTTATGGATACATTGCTCAATTCTATAGAAAAGTGGAGAAAATGTCAAAATTTGATTGTAGATTAGAAAATAATAAAAAGGACGTACACCTGATATCAAACTAATTTCAAATTTTGTTATGTGGCTGTTTCATTTGTCATATGCAGTTATATCTGAGGGTATGTGTGTGTGTGTGTGTGTGTGTGAGAGAGTGTGTGTGTGAGAGAGAGTGGGTTTGTGTTATGTGTGTGAGCTAGAAAGGATAGAGAATGGCCTCCCACTCACGTGTCTGTGTCTCTGACTACCTGGGTCTACCCCCCCCCCAATGGTGGGGATTCCCCTCCCCCCCAGGGAGATACAATACGATTGCAACATGTTCCGCTTACAACGGATGATCCAAGGCCTCCTCTTTTTCTCCTCCCTCCACTCCCCAAGTATGTATGTGTGTGTACTTAGGGGGTGTAAGGGTGGTGGGGTGATTGTCTGGTTCCTCAGTCAAGTCTCTGGATGTTCCAGAAATGTTTCATTGTGTGTTGGAGTGAGTAGAAAATGAAAAAAAAAAAATGACAAAAAGATGTACAGCGCATAAAGGGAGGATGAAGGGGGGGGGGACGGGACGGGCGTCGCATGGAAAGTAGGGTGAGGTAACGCAATGAAGAGGTGGAGTGGATAGGTGGGGAAGTGGGGGAGAGATGTAAGGTGTACAGTGAGTAAAAAAGGATGAGAATAGGAAACACGTGAGTAAAGAGGTAGAGAGATTTACTCGAATGAGAAACGGGGTTGAGAGATTATCTGAGTGAGAGAGAGAGAGAGAGAGAGAGAGAGAGAGAGAGAGAGAGAGAGAGAGAGAGAGAGAGTGAAAAAGTGATACAAAGAAAATGAACGTTCAAAGATGCTGAATTTTTAGTTTTCCAAGTGCAGACAACTCCAATGTTATTACCAAAACCTGCAATGTGTTCCTTGTTAGAAGTTGTCTTTATTTTTGAAACACGGGGGGGGGTGGGGGTGTACCTGGCTACAGCGTACCGAAATAGCGTGACATTTGTGGCACCCTCCTCTCTCCCCCTTCCCCCCCCGGGGTCATAACTTCGAGCACCGTTACTTATCTTGGACCACAATCTATTTTTAGACCAATTATCATTTTTAAAAAAATTATACAATCCATGATGAGTGAGGTTTTAAAATCATTCCAATTATGATTCATTAACATCGTCGCGTGTGTACGATTCATTAGCATAAACCATTCAATCAAAAAATTATTGATACTTTTGGCATTCTCTGCAATTATCTTAATTAACTCACATTCCTGATCGTTGCGTGTGTGTGGGGGGGTGGGGAGGTCGGGGAGGGGGTAATCGTGACGAAAATTACAGAAACGCCATACTAAATATTTCACGATTCATCTATTGTCACTGAACAATGACGACTGACTAAAAGTACAAGTGTAGAGGAAGCGTCATTTATCTGGTCAAATCAATAATAATAATAACCTTAATTAATTATAACAAACTATGATATAACAGTCTTACAATAATGTATCAACAAAAGATTCAGATTCATCTGTTCTTTTCTCAGAATCGATTCTTCATTGTTACAATCAACGTAAGAAATCGAGTCTACATTCAGAAAACAGGTCATGCCAGGTAATCGTTGTTAAAAAAAAATAAAAAAATATAAAAAAGTCAACTGACGTAAGATTAACGTTTATATTGCCAGATTGGCCTAGATTAACACCAATGATCGTAAAATTTAATGCGCGGTATCGGTTGAAAGTTTAGGTGGAGGAAAGAACAGAAAGTCTCAGACAGAACTGGGTGAACTCGATACTTGTGCTAGGTATCGTGCCCGCTGGCACGACAGGCACTTGACGCAGCCTTGGGGGTCCCCGAGGGGAAAGGACTCATTGTCCTGTTGAGAGATGGAAGTCAGGGGGCTAAGTGATTATAGACGTGTGTGTGTGTGTGTGAGACGTGCATGTGTGTGTGTGTGTGTGGTTGTACAGGTGTCATTGCCTACGTGTGACTGTGTATGTGTTGCCGTATACTTGTGATTGTGTATGAGTGATTGCATTATGTGTGATTGTATTCGTGTAATTGTGTGGATAGGACAGTATACGTTGATTGCGTGATTGTAAAGGAGAGTGCAAGCTTGATTGTGTGATTGTATGCTTGATTATATACGTGATTGTATACGTATGATTGTGTGATGGTATATTTATGATTGTGTGATTGTATATGCATGATTGTAAGATCGTATACATTTGATTGTGTGATTTTATACGTATGATTGTGTGATTGTATGTGTTTGATTGGGTGAATGCATACATATGATTGTGTGATTGTATACGTATGATTGTGTGATTGTATATGTTTGATTCTGTGATTGTATACGCATAATTGTGTGATTGTATACGTTTGATTGTGTGATTGTATACGTTTGATTGTGTGATTGTATATGTTTGATTGTGTGATTGTATACGCATTATTGTGTGATTGTATACGTTTGATTGTGTGATTGTATACGTTTGATTGCGTGGGGGGAAGAGAGTGTAGGGGTATTACCTATGTAGGAACACAAATTGTCAAGCGGCGGACGATGACAGGACACGACGCTGGGGTGGGGGGAGGGGCGTTGTTTGTGGTGGTATGAAGGGGGTGAATGATGGTAGACTGGCCTGCTGCCGTAAATATCTTTCTAGATGCTTTATTTATTTTTACATTGACCAAGTCATTCTGGTTTTTTTTTTAAATCTCCATAAGGTAAACGACACTGACATCAATATTGGCAACAACAAGCACCTGTGACGCCCTTTTACAACAAGAGCATGTGACGCCCTTTTACAACAAGTGCATGTGACGCTCCTCACAAAAAAGTGCATCGGACGCCCCTCACAACAAGTGCATGTGATGCCCTTTACAATAAGTGCATGGGACGCCCTTACAACAAGTGCATGTGATGCCCTTTACAATAAGTGCATGGGACGCCCTTACAACAAGTGCATGTGATGCCCTTTACAAGAAGTGCATGGGACGCCCTTACAACAAGTGCATGTGACGCCCCTGACAACACTGCGGGGCGTCCCTCCCAACAAGTGCATGTGACGCCCCTCAAGAAGTACATGGGACGCCCTACAAGTGCATTGACAACAGTGTATGTGACGCTCCTCACAAGTGCATCGACCCTCCTGACAACAAGTATCTGTGACATAAGGCATCAATGAGTATTAAGTATTTTAAAGCGTATGCGCAATACTTTGTCCATAAGTCGTGTAAGTATTTAAAAATTTCAACAAGAGCCAAATCCGTATATCTCATTTAACTGTCAAGTCCAAGTAACTCGGTACAATCCGTTTCGGGAATTTCTTTTTAGAGTAATTGCCCCTTGGTATTTGACTCTTTGGTTATCCAACCTGTTAGCAGCCAGCGGGTTCACATTTTTGTTACTTCAGTTTTTATTCGGCCATTGAAATAAAATGACCGCTGAAAGAAATTATTGATAGCGACGTGGGGAGAGATATAGATTACAGGTGAATTATGGATTTCCCTCCCTCCCCACCCACACTCACACACACACCCACACCCACATTCACTCTCTCTCTCCCTGTGCCCACCCCATATACCATGTCATTTCCCACAAAGATATTTCAACGGATGCAATATATTACATAGCCTTGCAGGGGGGCGTGGGGGGTTAATGAATTCTGTCCAGCAAAGAATTGTGTAAAAACAGGAGGTGGGGGGGGAGGGGTGAGCCGGGAAGAAAGTCTTGGAACAGTGGTTCTGAAATTGTGGCTCGCGGGCTGATTTGAGGTGGGTCGCTTATTTTCTTTAAGGATTACCAAATAGAGAATATATATTTGTGTATGTGTGGGGGTGTGTAGTAATTGGTATCTTTTCTTCATTATTTCTTTTTTCTTTTAATTTTTTTTACAGGTGGGTTGTGAGACCAAAATATTTATTTAGCTTGTCGCAGTTTGAAAACCACTGTAAGGGGGAGATAAATCAAGATATTAATGTAGCGCAGGCGTTGAAATAATAATGAAATCCAAACCGCGGGAAATTTAACGAACAAGGTAGATAAGAGCCGAAACACACAAGTTAATGTTTTTAAAATGTTTTTTTTTTCAACAGATTTGGTCTTTTTTCAACAGCTATAGTTTTTTTTTTCAAACGAATATAATCTTTTAAATGGTTTTTGCTATATGTTTTGAAATAGCAGTAAATTAAAATTAACGCGATAAAAATTTGTTTTTTTCCCGCTCACATAAGAAATGTGTACAGTATGTGTACAGTATGTGTACAATATGAGCATGATATGTGTACAATATGTACGAGTCAAGTCTTCAGAAGATTATCCAGACGCACACATGTACTGCTGGCCTTAACCAATTCAATGAGAACCTATTCACTTAACACGACCCCCAGGCATAGATGCACGATTCTCCTGGAGAATTAAGAATATCGAATTATCTCGTTTGTTATCACTAATCTAATCTTTGAGATCAAAGCTTTTCAATTCTTTTATTTTGAAGAAAAAAACAAAACATGTTCGTATGTTCTTACAAATGTGTTGAGAAAAAAAAAAAGCAATAACCTGGTTGTGGTGGTTTGTACATGTTTACCTTGGAGCTACCTGTAATAACACAGCACTGCGGAGAAATATAGGCAAGTGTTGGGATTTACGGGATGTGACGTTCAAAGGGAAAGGGGAGGTGGTGGGGTGGAAAGGGAAAAAAGGTAAGGTAATGCAGAATGTAAAGTCTGAATGATATGCATGTCTGTCTGAAGAAATCAGCAACATGTGAAGGAGGTTGAGTACAAGTGGATGGTCAGGCAAAATATCTAGGCAGACAAAATGTCTAGACAGACAGAAAAACAGACAGACAGTATAGCAATGGTGAGAGGCTGCAAAAAATGTTGGGATAAATACAGACGAAAACAAAGGAGGAAGACAGACAAAAATGAAAACAGGCATAATTACAGACAGACAAATGTTCAGACAAGAATGCAGACAAATACAGATATAAATATATTTAGATAAATACAGACAGATATTCAGGTAAAAGAGATAAATATTCAGATATATACTGACAGATATTGAGATAATTACAGATATATTTCCAGATAAATACAGAGTGAAATAGACAGAAATAAAGACAAAATGTACAATACATTGTGGCGCACAGACTAACGTATGGCTAGATAGATTGGTGATAGGACACACAAACAAGAAGTTGAAAATAGAGTTTAATGGAAGAAGAAATAAGCAGGGGAGGGGGTATGTATGGGATAGATAGACTGAGATAGACAGAGTGAGTACCGGCAGTTGTAACACTCAAGGTCTGACAACAAGACGGTGAGCATAAACGGATGTCGATCTGTTTGTTAGCTGGTGCACGCGCCAAACTGCTCACACAGCGTGCGTCGATTGTTTACAATCAAAATGCACTCCCACACACCTTACTCACTCCTCCCTCCTCCCCCCCCCACCGCTCGCGTGTTTAATGTCAGCCCCCCTAGACGGGACGTCACCTGAAATAAAAACAAAGGAGAGGGAGGGGACACGACGAGCGGGTGCATGAAGGAGGCGCGCCATCTTACGAATCCTGGTTCCTCCCTGCCTTCGCTTCCCCACCACCAATCCTCCCATCTCTTCATGTAAACCCCCCCCCTGTGTTACAAAAAACTCCTTAGTGATATATTAATACTGTCGCCACTTGCTACGCCACACCCACATGACACGGATACGCCCTTAATACCCGACGTACAGGAGCGGGGCGGGCGGGTCTGCAGGGATCATGGGTGGGCCCATTGCAAACACGTATTGGTATCACTCTGAGCCAAATTTATTTTTATTTATAATATTGGGCATTTTTTTTAAATCGACAATATTCAGATTTGGTTATCATGGAAGAAAAATCACAAAATCTGGCATATAGATTTTTTTTTTTTTACAAAGCTAAGCCAGTACTGTAAACATTTTATAAAATGTGAAGACTATAAAATACTAACGAAAACTGCCACCCCCTCAAAATAGTTAGAATAATGTGTGCAATAAAAATGAATACATAAAAGAATAATAGAAAAAAAAAGGTCAAAACACATTTGGCGGTATTTTTGAGTTTCCAGTGCCGGTTTCTTTCAGAAATTAAGAAAAAAAAAATCCCGGGAAGAATGTAAACAGCCAAAAGTTAGAACAGTTGTTAACTACATCTGGTTGTTATTTGTATCAGTAAACAAACCTCAATGTGGCCCAACTTGGTATCATTGCCAGATTTTTTTGTGTGTAATTTACATATGCGACGTTTTGTTACTTTGGCTCGGCACACCGTGTAGCTTCTACTAATACTAGCAGTGATCGACAATGAATCAACTCTAATTATTAGTGTCCCACAATCATCTATCTCTACTTAAAGGTAGCACAAGTATAGACAAAAAGTTGTTTAAAAAATCTTTCTTTAAAAAAAAAAAGAGTCGACTTTCAACAACTATTAAAGCGTCAACACTGGACACGCAGTTACCTAACAGTCAGCACCGATCGCATTTTTTATTTTACAGCTTTCTGCTTTATTCACTTGTGCATCCTGCGTTATCGTGTGGCTGCATATTTGATAAAATAAGTTTGGATATTGTTAGATATTAACTAAACTACACGATTGCTGGAACAATCATTCAAAGTACATTCAAAATACCTTCATTTTTTTTTTCGTCTGCTTATCTTCAACGGCACACAATTATACTGCTGCGTATAGGCAACTACCAGTGGCGTTACTTCGGTGGGTGTCACCCGGTGCGGCCGCACCCTCTAGTGACGCCAAAGATAATTACTAAGAGGCGGATTCAACTGAGGATACAACCACATGGTCTTGCAGAGGCGTAATTAGAGAGGGGGGTCAAAATTCGAAAGTCCCCAAGGGCCCCAACTTGAGGGCCCCCCCAAAATGATATTTACATAAAAATTAAGTACATCATCTCATGACATGATGTCGAATATCAAAATGTAGGGGCCACCAAAGAGGCAAAGCCCTCAGGCCCCCAAATCCCTAGGTTCGGCACTGGGGTCCTGACTTGAGAAGGGTCCCACAAAATGCCGGGCGCACTGGGCTTCGACTTCAAAATACCCCAATGTTATTGTTTTCCCAGTTTATCTTTTTCAACGGCCCAGGAATATACATCGCGCCTGGGGCCCTAAGCGACCTAAATCCGCCTCTGTATTGACATACTCTGTGACTACGAGCTACCAGGACAGCGTGGCCAGGACTGCATTCTGGACATACGTCATTTTAACGACTTTGTGCTTTGATGGTGACATACTTTTATGACTAAATGCAATAATTGACATACTTATCCTAATGACTAAATGCAATACTGTTCACATATTGTTATGACTAAATACGACTTGGTTGGCATTTTTTGCAAGCTTGCCACACACAAATTTATTTTTTTATCATCTGCTTTCAATAAAACACGTATTTTTGGCTACTGTATCCACAAATCCAGTTCTCTCGTATCTTCTCCAGCTGTTGAGATGTATGTCGGCCAATGGAAGCTGTGATGTATCAACACCCCCCCCCCTGTCGTTTATACGCGGACAATTCAAAAGGAAGGAAGCTACATTGAAGTGTTGAGGGGGTGGGGGGAGGTAGAGTGGCGCATGTTTTTTTTTACCCCTCTAGACAATGGGAACCAAAGGTGGCGAACACGGCGCCCCGTAGGGGGTTAAAACACCTTCTTGTTTATCGAGAGTTGTTTGGCTGGAACCCCCCCTTCTCCACCTCCACAAGAGTTTTACCGGTGGGGGGGGGGGGGAGGTGAAAAGGTACCCCATCCCTCACCCAACCTTCTCCCCCCCTGTACCCGCAACCGTCAATACCCCCCTCCCCCCTTCCCCCCCCCCGGGGGACAAGATGATCAAAGGTCATGGCCGTCAATGTCGAAAACGCAAGAAGAAAAGTAGATGATGGAAGCTGCTTACAACCCGATGCAAGACACGGGGACTCAAAGAGAGAAGAGAAGATAACCGAACATGAAGAGTGCAAGAATACAAAAGACAGATCGGGAAAACCCTAAAACAAAAAAAAAGAGAAAAATAAAATGTGTGGGAAATCCCATAAGTATCTGCCTCACACACACTCTCTCTCTTCCCATAGGTAACATTTTTTTAAAAGGATAAATTCAGGTACGTATGTGTGTGTGTGTGTGTGCTTGTGTGTGTTGTGATTGGAAACTGCACATGTCGAGATGGCATACACACACACACACACTCACTGTGATAAGACGCGTGTGCTGTGTTTGTTTGCTGTGAATGTTGCATGATGTGCTCACGGCAAGGTTTAGTTAAATAGGTCATGCTGAAGATGAATAGACCGCGCGCCTGATGTGGTATCCGGGAGGAGAGTGTGGTGGTGGTGGAGGGGGGGGGAGGAGGGGTCTTTGATGTTTGGGTTAAGATCGAGCCACATGGAATAGATTTAGTAGGTCGAACTGTCTGGATCGACCTAGAAACTAAGACAAACAATCAAACACATGAATGTACTAGTGTATTTAGAAGTAAAACAATACACACACGCAGACAAACACATATACACACAAGGCTGGTGAGGAGGCTATAGAGTGGCCCATGAAACCGGCGGCGAGTGGGTGCCATCAAAGGGGGCCCCTTAGGTAAACGATTGTCAACGGCCCTATATTTATTGTGGGGGACGGATGGCCGAGTGGTGTAGATACTTGACTTTCGACCTGAGAGTCCTGGGTTCGATCCAATAGAATTTTCCCAGGTGTTTCAAAGTCGTCCCACAAGTCCACCCAGCTTTAAATGGGTCAACCTGACTTTAAGTTGGGGAAAAATGGCTAAGTTCTGCTCACACACAATCCCTTCACATGCCGACGTTTTTTAAACAGATAAATTCTACACGTATGTGCCCCGTGTGTGTGTGTGCTTGAGTGTGTTTGATTGGGAAACTGCGCATGTCGAGTGTATATATATATCTTAATTTATTTTTAATTAATAATATTTATCAAGCAGGACCATTCGTCTTTTATCACTACGCAAGATCAGGATAATGAAGTAACACAGCTTTATTAAAATAATATGCGATAAAACACACAGACACTTTATTAACACACATACAAGTTGACAGACGCATGGACAGAATTCAAATGCAAAGACTTGTTCCTCAGATTTTGGCTTAAACTTAGTTCCAACATCGCGGTTAATACGGTAATTTAAAATGTTTTTTTTTTCTTTTTTTACAGAAGCGCGTGCGTCCTAGGTCAGTGTGACCCAACGGTTTCTTGACCTGTACAAAATGATGACCAGATAAAATAAAAAAAAAATATTACTTAAAAAAAATAAATTGTTATATTTCTTTCTCCGTGAAGAAAAAAGAATTAGGCTTTCCACATTGAGTTTAAAAGTTTACCTGGCAGATGATTAGAATCCGAACTGCAATGGCTTTCATTTCCTTTCCATTGGCATGAATCCAGGAGAAAGCGAGATACCTTCACCTTGTTCATTGCAGCCGAAGGAAATAATTCTTCGATTTCTTTTTTTTTTTAAATCATGAATTCAGTCAATTCAAATAAAATGGTGAAATCCGGCTGATTTATTTATTTATATTTATAGTGACAGTGCTTAACCTAGGGATTCGGGGGCCCCCGGGGGTTGCGGCTTGGCTTCTTTGGAGGGCCTCTGCATTTTGACATTCGACACCATGACATGAGATAATGTACTTATTATATAAAAAAAAGAATTTGGACTCCCCCCTCCTCAAGCTGGGGCCCAGCGGACTTTCGAATTTGGACCCACCCATCCCCCACCCTAGGTAGCCGACGCCTCTGTATAGTAAGAGTATTTTTTGTTTTCGAATTTCATAAAAAAAGAAAATGTCACAGCGTTAAAAAAAATGTTAACTTTGCAATTTTTACCAGGAAAACTGGAAAGAATATACAATATTAAAGTAGAGAAACTTTTCTCTCTCTCCCCCACCCCCCACACACCCCCTTCTCACTGCTGATATATAATAGCTGGTTCCTTCGTCAGACTATATATAGAATACGCATCGTGGAACATAAATGGATTGTCCCGACAAGCTGCCATATTTGTGTATCATTCTATTGTTTAACAGAAATGGCGGCCATTTTCTTTTTTTTTTTTGGGGAGGGGGGTGTGGTGGGGGGGGGTGTCATTATTAGCGATGCACCTTTCGTTATAATTAATTTTCTGTTGCTCCCTTCCATGTTTCATACACTGAATGGTCATTCATGACCTACTTTTCTAAGCGGAGGATGAAACCATCAGACAGAGTGAAAATGTTGGTACATATACTTCTGGGTACTGATATGATGTAATTTTTTTTTTTTTGTATTTTAAAATACTACTTAAAGATATCATGGCCTGGTAAGTGACAGCCAGTTTCAGTCAGTGTGACCCTCCTTCCCCCTCCACCCTCAACCCCCCAGGTACTAAATCCAAGTGCTGCGACCATTCTTTGCAAACCCTCCACCACACTGTACACAAGAGTCGGTCCAAGGGCACGTCTGGGCAGATTGCTTTCCGTGTGTAAATTCATAAAATATACGGAGATAAACAGCTGATAGCTTTGTCCGCAGTTAAGTAGCCGGTTAGCCCTCTCTCTCCCCCCCTCTCCCCCTGTCTCCGTCTCTCTATCTCTGTTTCGCTCCCGCACCGATGTTTCATTGTTATCAAAACAAAACAAAAACAAACTAAAGCCTCGCTTTGACTATCGATGGCACTTCCGATGAGAAGCAGACGACAGTGTCATTCAAGTCACGTGGATGACATTTAAAAAAAAAAATAGAAGGATTACCATTTCAACGTCAGGTTGTCAAACAGGTTATTGTTCAGGTGTATATATATGTGTGTCTGTGTACACAGAGGTCAGGGGTGTTAATAGCGTTGGTGGCGCCCTGGGGCGGACTCCACATATGGCGCCCTATGACCTTAATAAAAAAAAATACTTAAGTGGCGAAAATGTCGCCCCATTTCAGGGTGCAAAGTGCCACCAGGGGCGGACCGCGCCCTGCGTCCTTCTATAGTTTCACCCCTTATAGATGTCAATGTACATACATTGTGTACATTTCTTGTGTGTACATTTTTGAAATAAAAAAAATACCAACTTTCAATTCTCGAAAAAAAGAAAAGCTTGTATTTACAAATCTATTTTTTTTTATAATTTTGCACCCAAAATTTCTTTTCCTAAACATTTATTTTGAAATTTTTTTTTTAAATAAAAAAAAATTAAGTGATACATTCAACGCCAGAGAAACTTATTTCAAAACACAACAAGAGGCCAGATAAATTCACAAATTTCGCCCGTCTAAGTAAATAAATAAATCTTAAATACTGGTTTAGCACAAACTGAACAAACGGCCCTTGTGTATATAGAAGACTGTTTCATTCGCTATTACAAATCTTTATAATTAACTCAATTACAAACATAGGTAGATGAGAAAAAAAATGCAAAATTGGAATTGCGCCCCCTTTTCTTTATTTATATAAATACGCGCCCAGCTAAGCCGTGGAGAGAAATTGTATATTTGTTTTAAAGGAAGTCTTGGGTGAAGTGAATTTTTATTTATTTTTATTGTGAGTTATTAAAGGGAAAATAACATTACAAACGGTGAACCATCTGCACTGTTTATTGATATTTAAATTATCAATATCATATTTTATCAAACTGTAACAATCACGAATTCAGCCTTCACCACCCCATCCCCTCCACCCCCATTACACCCAGAATTCCCTGTCCCTTCCCCCTCACTTCAGAGCCAGCTACACAAAGACTTCAAATCCAGTTTTTATTTTAAAAAATAACAACTGTTGGTTTTAAGAGTTTGGCGCCGATCGTAAAGTTTGAAAACAAAACAAGAATAATCTGCCCCTGCCACATCCAGATTACGGAAATTCCCTCACGGTTTGTTCTTGGATTCGAGCGATAACCTGGCCAGATTATTCAAGGGGTGAAGAGTTTACGCAAGATAAGCCAGTTTGTAATAATTTATGGCAGGTTGGCTTTCGAAACAAAAAAAAAAATAAAGCAAAGCTGGACAGTTTTCAAATGAAGTCCAGGTATATATATATTTTTTTAAACAAGACAAATTATCTCATTTTTTTTTAAATTTGAAATTCTGTTTCGTTGTGTGTGTGTGTGTGTGTGTGTGTGTGTTTGTATGTGTGTGTGTGTTTTTTTTTATTTACTTAAGTGTATATATTGCATAAAGACTTGTTGGAACATATTTTTTTTTAATGTTTGATTAAAATATCTCGAGCTTTTGGCAGACATTAAAGAGAAATGGTTAGACGGGAGGTGGTGAAAATGGGGGTGGGGGGGGGGGTTGGTAATTGAACATCCTGTTCATTTTAGAATATTCGAGCTTTTATTGTTGTACATTTTGCATTTTAATTTACCAAGTCAAATTAACCTGTTAGTTTTAATTCTGTTTGTGTGTAAAACATTTCAAAGATTACAAAGTAGTAAAAAAAAAAACAAAAACAAAAAAAAAAAGCCAAAAGCTTTCGATTTACTGTTAATTAAAATAGCTTACATTTTTTTTAACATTTTTTTTAATTACACAAGCCAAATTCTTTTTTCTTCATTTAATTTTTTTGGTCTAAATCTACAAATTGGCTCATTAAACCAGACTCATGGTTCAAGCCAAGCTGCTGAAATTTAATTAGCTTTCGTTGTCCGGGGGCGGGAAGGGGGAGGGGGAGGAAAATGTTGTTTATTGTTGTGATTTTTTTTTTTTATTTCTCGAATCAGCTGTTGCTGTTTACACGGTTTAATTGACATAACCGGCCATTGAAGCTATCTTATCCGGCCTACGATAACATTGGCGTAGTATATTGCTTTGGTTGGTCGTTTTATAATGTGGCATGTCGCTTTTTGTTTGGTGTGTGTGGTGTGCAGCTTGTGTGCAAATCGTATAAATGGGAATGTATAACGGGTGCGTTTAGGTGCAGATAGGAGCACCAGAGGAAGTGAGTGGAGCAAAATGGCGGTGGCTAGAGGGGAAATGTTGACGGTTGTTTATAAAAGAACATGCCAGTTATATAGGTCAGTCGTTGAGTGCAGAACTGTGTACCCCTCGTAAATATATATATATATATATATATATATATATATATATATATATATATATAAGGGCTTTTAAAAATAATAAAATATTTATTTGCATATACAAGTTTCACATACATTTTTATTGTTTTACAGATATGGTTTTAAAACCTAACGAAAACTTGATATCTAGCACTGAAAGAAATATTGAGTGAAGAAAAACACATTTAAATTAGACTAACGTTTCAGTTCGGTATTTAGTTGACACTATAAAATAAGTGGTTCAGTTACCGGTAAATGAATTAAAACCTTTTGTGTGTGTGTGTGTGTGTGACTTAAAATGTTTCACTGTAAGGTGGAGTATTATTTACATTAAGACCTGGCCAGTCTAAAAAAAAAATGTCTTTGTTTTAGGGCGCCCTCGTGGCTGGAGCGGGTTGAGTGGTTGGCTGGGTCTGTGACAATGTTTAGCGAGGCAGAATCTTCTGATTTCAAATGTTTTAATGTCCCTTAACCCCGGCACTGAGACCTGTCATCCCCGGCTCTGCTTTAGCTAATATATCCCAGCCGGGGAAGGAAACCATAGAAATTTATCCCCGGCTGTGCAGAAAAATTTTCACCTCCCCCCCCCCCCCCGGCACTGGTTTTTTTTTTTAATCGAGCACTGCTCTTAACTGATCGTGTATGCCTTTTTAAAAAAAAAAAAATACTTTAATCCATCCTTTGTTCATCCCCTTTGCTAAATGTAACGTTCGTTAAACTGACATTGAACAGGGGTGAGCTCCCTTTGATTTATTACAGTTTTATTCAATAGAGCCGTAATTCACAGCACAGAGAGTAATTTTATTTATTGTTTTCGCGCGCTGGTCCAAGTTGGATGTACAGTCTACATTCACTTATTTTTAGCCATGATTGGTTTCCTCCTCCCCCCCCCCACAAAGGGACATCATTCTTAATTAATTAAAAGTTTATCTTTCAAAATTGTCTCCCCCTGTTCCCCTTCCCCATAGTATGAATGTGTAGGAGTTGCGTGTGTATCTCTGAGTGTGTGTGTGTGTGTGTGTGGAGTGGAGGTAGTGACGTGTCTATGTATGTGTCTGTGTATGTGTGTTGTATGAATGTGTATGTGTTGCAGTACATCTATACATGTGCGTCTATAGTTGGGTGTATTGATTTGGGCTGATGTGTGTGTGTGTGTGTGAGATTGTGTGTTTGTGTGTGTGTGTGTATGCGCCCGCATGCGTATGTTCAAACACTAATATTCCACTAACAAGACATCCCATCACATCTAGCAAGAAAGAAACAAACAAAATAACAAAAACAAAACATCACCAGGAAGAAGAAGAAGGTATGTTGAAACGAAAACAAACACAGGTGCGACGATGAGGACCATCTGGTGGGGGGGGGGGGCACCACCCATGTCCTAGAAGTAACCTTCCAAGCTATTGTCTCTCTGCTCACACTGAGAGTTCGTCGTTTTTCATGTCCAACTTCGCCACCAACTTTTGACTCATCAATAAAAAAGAAAACTTGCACGAGCCATCTAATAATATAATAGTAATCTGGGTTCTGCGTTAAATCGAAAGTAAAGAATGAATACAACAGTATTCCAGTTTAAAATACAATCATGAAAAAATCAGATCTGCCCGAAACCAAAAAAATAACCTAAGGGGATATAACTCTATGCAAAGGTGTTGCAGGGTACAGCTAGTCAGTCTATCATAATACAAATCAAAACAACTATAAAAGCTGAATATTTATTTTATAAGTTGATACATGCGGTCATTTAATCAGGGGCAGCTGTGTACATGATACATGCGGTCATTTCTTGAAACAGGGGCAGCTGTGCACATGATACATGCGGTCATTTCTTTAAACAGGGGCAGCTGTGTACATGATACATGCGGTCATTTCTTTAAACAGGGGCAGCTGTGCACATGATACATGCGGTCATTTCTTGAAACAGGGGCAGCTGTGCACTTGATACATGCGGTCATTTCTTTAAACAGGGGCAGCTGTGCACATGATACATGCGGTCATTTCTTTAAACAGGGGCAGCAGTGTACATGATATATGCGGTCATTTCGTCCAACAAGTTTATATGGGTGCTTACCTTTTTCCTATTTTTGACCAGCCCGCGACCTCAAAAAAAAAAAGAAATGATCTCCCCCCACCCCCCACACAGCCCACGAGTAAATCTGCCCCCCCCCCCCTGTCCCAAAGAACAACTTTCATCTCACTCCACCCGCCTATTTCTCGTGAACAACAAAAGATAGGTTAAAGTCAGCCATTATCTGCATTGTTTATGCAAGAAATCTATCTCAACGCCATTAGCACCATTATTATTATTATGACCCTGGCATAGACAGAAGGCAGAGGGCTATTCAAGTTTGATAATTCACGTTGCTTTACCCTTCTCGGTGTGAATCTGATTTATCGTTCCTGTCCCTCCCCCCCCCCAACCCACCTGGATGGTATCGATTATCCCAATATCTTGATGATGGGCAACTCCTAGCATGAATGCAATTAGAGTAGAGTCGCGCCCCTTGAGAGATGGGCGGTGACGCTCTAGGGAGGTATCTCCGATAGATAAATAGGAAAGACCGGCCCCTTGTCAGGTGTGATGCTTTGGTGTGGGGGTTGTGGGTCGGTGGGTGGGTGGGGCAGTGCAGGGGAGGGGGAGACAATGAGCATACAAGGAGGAAAACGAGATCTGTTTCGTGTCCAATGTTGACCGTTGTTTTTTTTTTTTATTTCCGCTTGATGTAATGCTGCATAAAGTTTTGGCAAAGTCTTATCTATCGGAACCCATCCTGACTTAGAGCGTTCAGACAGACTTCAGGGAGACTTCAGACAGACTTCATGCAGACTTCAGACATGCAAGACATAACTATTTTTAGCAGAGCTCAAAAGCGCGCGTGTATTTGTGCGACAGAATAAGTCTAGATGGAACAGGCAGAGCTGTAACCCGCTTCCTGAACACACAGGCGCGCACACAATATTGCAGACCCCCCCAACCTTCATCCTATGCAGCCTGTAGCGACACCTATGCGAGGTGGTGGTCTGGCCCGAGGGGGGGGGGGGAGAGAGAGGGGCGAATACAGATCAGATGATGCCGCCCAACAGGCAATAAAGTCACACAGACAGAAGTCACGTGAACTGCGACTTTTTATTTTTCTTGTGACATTTGATACACCTCCCTCCCCCCCCCCCCCGCGCTGTATCTCGATGACTGAAGACAGCGATGGGGGCAGGCATAGGCATTTTGGGGAATCGGGCATTTAGGTAGGGCGTTGAGTGTGTGCGTGTGTGTGTGCAGGCACGCCGAGAGGGGGGCAGGGGGGTCATTGCCAGGGGGGGGCCGCATCTGTAAGGGGGCCCGGCCGCCCCGACCATGTCAATGATTTCACAACTTATTGTTTATTAAGGGGCCCGCAATGATGTCCTGACCTGGGGCCCGTGTTGGCTCTCGGCGCCACTGTGTGTGTGTATGTGTGTGTGTGTGTGTGTGTGTGAAGTTTACAAATACTTATGGATTATTATTTCTCAATTTAGATATTCATATTGAAGTGTTATCAAGTTGATAACATAAAATCTTGTTCCTTCGTGAAAAATGTAAAAAGCCTGTCATACGATGAATCGCTTTTTTGTTTACTTATGACGTCACATCCTTCCTGGCAATGAACTTCAAGCTCAGAGAATTTCTGTTGCAAGATTGAACTTCTATTGATAAACAAAAAAAAAAACACCGGTGTTTATATGGTGGATAATTTTTATTTTTACATATATATTTCCTGCCAAATCTAAAAAAAAAACAACAAAATCCTGGAAGATGAAGTGCAGAAATATTTCAGGAATTTAGAGAGAGCTGGACGAGATTATGATATGATCTATTTTTAGACGTAAGAAAACAGGAAGTTGTTTAAACCTCACCTATCTGGCGTGGATAAGATGTGAGCAGGCAATCAATGTATTGGCAGACATAATCAACAAAAAAAAATTCTCTGGCCAAGAATGCACTGGTTGATGCCCAGACATTGGAAACACATGTCGTCTGGCGGGTAATAATTAATATGACTCGAGACATCACCGCTTGGGTGTACTTCGTTGTAAAGAGAGAGAGAGAGACAGTACAAGTAATTGAGGTACGTAGTGATGATGTGGGACAAAAAGAGTAGGAAGGGGGGAATGAAATGATGGCGGTAGTGTATGGCATTTCAAGAGCCACAGCATACCTTAACAAGATTTAGTGATGAAATATTACAACAAAATACGGATTGGTTGGGAGACTCACACTGCTCTACAAAGCGGAGGCGTACCTAGGGTGGGGGATGGGTGGTCCAAATTCGAAAGTCTCCCGGCCCCAACTTGAGAGGGGGAGGCCCCCCAAAAAATTATTTACATTAAGCGTGGTTTGGTCTCTCCGACTGTAGTGGATGAGTGTAAGGTATGTCCAGATGTAATGAAGGTGATTTCAATAGAGGGTCCTCCTGATGTAATGGGGTGGCCCCAGCTGTAATGAGGTGGCCCCAGCTGTAATGAGGTGGCTCCAGCTGTAATGAGGTGGCACCATCTGTAATGAGGTGGCCCAAGCTGTAATGAGGTGGCTCCATCTGTAATGAGATATTCCACGTGTAATGTGACATCACAGATGTAATGAGATATTCTAGCTGTAATGAGATATTCCAGATGTAATGCGATATTCCAGATGGTTGTTGAGGTAGAGGGGGGGAGGGGGGAGATATGGTAAAACTGCAATACTCGTCCAACGGGATTTCGGAACAGCCTCGCATGTTAGACTTAGAGACTAGTATAAAACTACAACACCATAGAAGACGAAAATTTTGAAGTCCAAGCGGAGACAACTGCTGTCATGTAATAAAAAAACCATAAAGATAAGCATAACAAGCATACCAGTGTTTTTGGGTATTTAGTTGCAGGTGTCGTTTGTACGCCCACCGACCTCCTCCCTCCCTCCCGCCACTTAATTCCCCCACCACGCCTCAATAAGACCACCCTCTCCCCATACACACACCACCACAATCCCTTTTTTATTTTGCTCCTTAAATGGGCCATTAAAGATGCCCCCGCCACCCCACCCCACACACCAACTGGGCGGAGGCAGGTATTGAGTGATGCCCCCGACGACCAAGACATAGGAGAAACGCTGGCGCCCTCCTCCACTTACCCCCACCCTTACACCTAGCCCCCTTCCACACATCCAACAACCCTCTATCCTGTCCCTCCCTTCCTCCTATAACATTCTGCCTAATAATGGGGCCTGAAATTACCCTCCGACTTGATTATGTGCCAAGGTAGGTGATCTGGAGAGACAGAAAGAAAGCAAGGGGGGAAAAAGGAGGCGGATGTGGGCGGGGGGAGGGGGGCAGTGTCTCAGATTGAGAGAAAGGGGGGGGGGTAAGTGTCTCAGACGAAGAACCGTTGACGAAAGGGAGGGGGTGGGGAAGAAGGTGGAAATCTTAAATATAACTGGTACAAAGGAGAGTTTATCTTACCTGTGCACCTGACAACAACGTTGGATTATATATATATATATATATATATATATATATATATATATATATATATATATATATATATATATATAATAGTTCTCTTGCACTTAGTGGAAATTTTCAGCAAGCTATTCTGTATAGGTTTGAAAGGTTCTTTTGTGATAGACAATAATACATTTTTTATTTAGTAGAAACATAACTTGTGTTGATGGCGTTTACCTATTTCTATCGATCAAGAGGCGATCGTTCAGTGATGCTCATGAATAGGGGGCCCCGAAAAAACCGCGAATAATGAAGAGCTGTTGCTGGGGTGGAGAGGGCGAAAGCTCCACAAGGAGTTCAAGAGGTTTTTTTGCTGGGGTGGAGGGCGAAAGCTCCACAAGGAGTTCAAGAGGTTTGAGTCATACAAAATATTGGAGTTTGTAGACTTTTATCTACAACAGGGGCATGGCTAGGCCCCCATCATTACTTTTTGTTAGGGCCCATGACAGCAAAGGCCCCCCCTCCACAACTACGACTAGCTTTGTAGCTCTTTACAGTAATGACACGGATGGTCTGTCACCTCAGTACACACAAGTCATGAATTGGTTTCCCTGTTTCATTATGTCTAGTTCAGCGTGTATCATATCATGTCACACTGTCTAGTTTAGCGTGTATCATATCATGTCACACTATCAATCTCAGTGTGTATCATATCATGTCACACTACGTTGCGACACAACATTAAACGCCTTTTAAGTGATCTCTCAACAACATTCCATGATCTAGTATAGACTTGATTACATCTTGTTATTTACGGATTAAATAACGCGGGCCTGTGGCGCAACGGATAACGCGTCTGACTACGGATCAGAAGATTCCAGGTTCGAATCCTGGCAGGCTCGATAAACTTTTTCTTATAATTTTTTTTTATCAATTTCCATTTTCCCCCATTTTGTTACGATCAGGTTTTTTTTGTTAATTGATACCTTCGATGAATTTTATATAATTTGATCATCAATTAAACTTGCCAAATTTAGAGTTGTCCTAATGATGAAAACAATAAACGGAGCAAGAGATTTCTACTATTGAATAACGCGTCTGACTACGGATCAGAAGATTCCAGGTTCCAATCCTGGCAGGCTCGATAAACTTTTTTTATAATTTTTTTTAATCAATTTCCATTTTCCCCCATTTTGTTACGATCAGGTTTTTTTTGTTAATTGATACCTTCGATGAATTTTATATAATTTGATCATCAATTAAACTTGCCAAATTTAGAGTTGTCCTAATGATGAAAACAATAAACGGAGTAAGAGATTTCTACTATTGAATGATTGTCACACATGTATGTATCTGACCTAAATGCATGATACTTTTACTTCTGTTTTACGTTTACGCGATCTAGGTACCAAAAGGATATACAGGCAAGTGATGCGATAGTTGGTTCTATTCTGGTACAGTGTCGCCAGATACTGTTGCACCAAAATAGCGCCAAACTTAAAAAAACAAAACATATCGCACACATTGTTTGGTCTCATTTGCTTTATAAATAAACTATTTTGTTCGTGTTTATTTAGAACTTATTTGTTTTTTCAATAGCGAATAATGGTTTTGAAAAGTAGCGAATTTGCGAATAGTGGACCAATCTGGCAACATTGATCTGGCTGGGCTTTGTTTTTAAGCTCCACAGAAGAAAACTAAAAGATGCGGAAGAATAGCAAACTGTCCTGGGCTGAAGAACAAGAACAACTCAACTTGACGGAGCCGTACAGACAACAGGGTGCCACTGTCAGACCGGCACGTCAATTGTTTCGTGCCCGGGGGTGGGGGGGGGGGAGATAACCAGGGAGGGAAGGAGGGGTGGTGGTGGAAATACAAGAAGATAATTGTCGGACGTTGATTGAAAGCGGCAGGGGGGAGTTGCCATGTCGAAGGCGTTTGCTGGGGGGAAGATTGTTTGTGTGTGTGTGTGTGAGAGTTTGTTGTTTTTTTTCCCCTTTGAGGTAAAGCATGCGTGTGTCTGCGCCCCTGTGTGTTTGTTTGTTTGTTTATGTGTGCGCGTTATTCACTAAAATAAAATATTTACAAAAACAATAAACCGATGAACGACTGAAGTTTATTTATGAGCGGTGCTGTAGGTGGCGGGCGATTATGACGATTTATGACGTGATCAACGCGGCCCATGACGTTAGGTATGCAGTCCATGATGTCATGAATGCGGCCTATGACGTGAAGAGATTATTATTAACATTTATTTCTACGTAATTATTTGTTTGCTTTACGCCACACAGTGTTAAGGACTAATACAGACAAAGACTTACGCTGTTAGGGGAGGTGTGGGTGGGGTGGGGGGATGTAAATAAAGAAAATAAACGTTACGTAATTAGAGAACGGGTCCATTGTAACATTCCTGTTAACACACTCCTGGTGTTGACAGACATGATCTCTCCAATAGACAGCCGCGACCTCTCAACTCGACTGACATGATGTCGAATAGTGAGACATTTAACCTAGCTCTTGTCTTGGTGGCTCTTGTCCCTAGTGGCTCTTGTCCCTAGTGGCTCTTGTCTTGGTGGCTCTAGTTCCTGGTGGCTCTTGTCTTGGTGGCTCTTGTTCCTGGTGGCTCTTGTCTTGGTGGCTCTTGTTCCTCTTGTCCCTGGTGGCTCTTTTCTTGGTGTCTCTTTTCTTGGTGGCTCTTGTCCTTGGTGGCTCTTGTTCCTCTTGTCCCTGGTGGCTCTTTTCTTGGTGTCTCTTGTCCCTAGTGGCTCTTTTCTTGGTGGCTCTTGTCCTTGGTGGCTCTTGTTCCTCTTGTCCCTGGTGGCTCTTTTCTTGGTGTCTCTTGTCCTTGGTGGCTCTTTTCTTGGTGGCTCTTGTCCTTGGTGGCTCTTTTCTTGGTGGCTCTTGTCCTTGGTGGCTCTTGTTCCTCTTGTCCCTGGTGGCTCTTGTCCCTCTTGTCATGGTGGCTCTTGTCCCTGGTGGCTCTTTTCTTGGTGGCTTTTGTCCTTGGTGGCTCTTGTTCCTCTTGTCCCTGGTGGCTCTTGTCCCTCTTGTCATGGTGGCTCTTGTCTTGCATTCATTTCAACCACAAGATCATGCTATTCATTACATGTATTTTACCGTAGTATAGACCTCAACAAAACAGGATGTGGTTTCAAAAACTAAAAATTGACCAACTAGATGACGTTAATTGATTTATTACACCCTGTCCTGTAAATGCTTATTTTTTAAAAAATACAAACCTGACAACTCACCAAAGTAAATCAATAAGAAAGGTGTTTTATATCAGGTGGCAAAAACTGTCATTGAAGAATATAAAAAAGGTGTAACATTTTTGTTAAAACTACTCCCCCACCCACCCACACACACACACACACACACATCACTCATTTCCATTTTATAATGTTCGTCTTGAACTGAACAATTTCGGAGTATTGAACACAATGACATCAAAGCTACTGTACACTTCAATCGCTTTAATGTCAAGAAAGTTCACGACGGTTCAATTTGATAAGATTTGAAAAAAAAAAGATATATATAAAAAGTTTCGCTCGATTAGTGGAGATACTTAACGCGTTCATTCATAAATTTTAGGAATAGTATCTGATGTAGGGGTGTGGGGGGGGGGGTGGAGCAGCAGGAGTATGGTTGGGGTGGGGTGGGGGGTAAATGGAGATTAAACGTTTGAATTGAATAGCCCACTTCTTGCAGATGTTGTTAGAAAGTTCCGTCAGTCTCACAGAACAGGAGGACTATGAGAGAGAGAAAGAGAGAGAGAATGAGAGAGAAACAGAGAGAGAGAGAGAGAGAGAGAGAGAGAGAGAGAGAGAAGAGTGAGAATGAGAGAGACAGAGAGAGAGAGAGAGAGAGAGAAGAGTGAGAATGAGAGAGACAGAGAGACAGAGAGAGAGAGAGAGAGAGAAGAGAGAGAGAATAAGATAGAGACAGAGAGAGAGAGTGTGAGAGACGGAGAGAGAGAGAGAAGAGAGAGAATGAGAGAGAGACAGAGAGAGAGTGTGAGAGACGGAGAGAGAGAGAGAGAGAAAGAGAGAGAGAGAGAGAGAGAGAGAGAGAGAGAGAGAAGAGTGAGAATGAGAGAGACAGAGACAGAGACAGAGAGAGAGAGAGAGAGAAGAGAGAGAATGAGATAGAGACAGAGAGAGAGTGTGAGAGACGGAGAGAGAGAGAGAAGAGAGAGAATGAGAGAGAGACAGAGAGAGAGTGTGAGAGACGGAGAGAGAGAGAGAGAGAGAGAGAGAAAGAGAGAGAGAGAGAGAGGGGGGGGAAGAGAGAATGAGATCCTGGGTTAAGTCATGCTAGACTGAATTGTCAGACGTGATCCTAACCTTTTCTTATATATATATATATATATATATATATATATATATATATATATATATATATATATATATATATATATATATATATCAGTGTGTAGGTGTGTTTGTGTTAAAGTGTGTGTGCGTGTATGTGAATGCCAGTGTGCATTATTAACGTACAAGCCCCACACGCTATAGCTTAGGGCGCCCACTTTCTAAGGTACTCTCCCCCCCCCTTTCAGCCCCACCGAAAATTGTTCGAGTGAGCAGTTGTCATATATACTTAAATATTCGACATATAATATCTGGACTTAAAAAGGGTCCAGTATCTCAAATAGTTTAGGGGCCTTATCAAGTCTAAATCAGGCCCTGGTGTGTATATATGTTTGTCTGTGGGTAGACATTATGTGCGCGCATGCGTGTAAACATTGTTGTGTGTGTGTGTATGTGTGTGCATATATATGTAAGCATGCATGCATGCACGACTGCACGTACTTGTGTGTGTGCGCATGTGTGTTTGAAGCGAGTGGTGTGTTGGTAGAGATACGAGTAAATCTAAAGAGATGTAAACATGTCTTTGATGCTAGAGATACATATTCCACTCAGCACAGTTGTAGATCATTGTTAAAGCTACATCTAACAAGGTGCGCATCAGTGCAGTGCATGTTTATCTCTTTAAGACGGTTTAATGAATGATACCTTCTAAACTATACGATCACCTTGGGCTGGGCCCTGGACTTCAGCCATCGTGTCGGGACAAGTGATAATGACTAAAATGTAAAGCGCCATGGTGTTAACCATTCAACGTTTTTTTTTTTTTTACACAAATTCATTTTTTTTTAACGCCGCCATTGCCAGCATGGTAGGGTGTAGTGTGCCTACCATACCAGCACTGTTGGCGGCGCTGATGCACGTCTGCCATGCCTACAGAGCGGCGGGGTGAGTGTGCCCGCTATCATCTGCAGGGATGGCAGAAAGATGGGTTTTAATCCTTACCCAAACTGGCCAGACGAGCAGGGTGTGTGTGCTGCCGATCGACCAGAATGGCAAGGAAAGGGGTTTTTTCTGCCACTCGGACAGAGGGGAGGGTGTAATGTGCCTGTACCCTCAGCCCGAAATGGCAGGCTGCGCAGGTGTGCTTGAGTGGGATGGAGTGGAAGGGTGTTGTGTGCCGACCACATCCGTCCCCCCCGCCAGCTGTGAATACTGCGGTCTCGGATAGTCCTCACTGACCACAGTACCACCACCCTCGCAAGTAATGGTTTTTTTTCCTGACTAGAGATCCCCTATGATCCATCCCCCGTGGATCATGGTATGTCTCTCAGACCAGGAAGGAGAGTTCACAAAATATCATGCCAAAATATTCTGTGATACTCTCCGAAACAAATGAGCAAGGGGTTTCACACGACGTTTATGAGCACATTGTTTATTTTCACGTACACATAAAATAGTTGTTTAAGCATTCTCAGATTATTGTAGCTTCATCAATATAAATAACAAAATGGTGTTTATATGTTTGTATTTATGGATTTGCCATGATTTATCGCACGTTTGGTAGGATCAAATGCAGAAATTTTATTTCAAAGAACTTTTTTATTAAAGATTTTTTAGTACATTATTTAATGGTGGCTCTAATATGTTTCTCTTGAAGCTGCGCGCGGTTCTATTTAAATTTAATGAGGCTCTTGTTGAATTACTTCTCTTTAATCATTTCATGTCCCCCTTTTTTTTCAATATTGAAAAAAAAAGTCATTTAATACTTTACATTATATGAAAAAAACTGGAATGCGGCCTTTTCGTATCTTGCATCCCCCTTCCTCCCGCCCCCCCCGCCCCGGGGCCTATATTGATGCTGATATATTGATGCTGATGTATTGATGCTGATATATTGATGCTGATATATTGATGCTGATGTATTGATGCTGATATATTGATGCTGATGTATTGATGCTGATATATTGATGCTGATATATTGATGCTGATGTATTGATGCTGATATATTGATGCTGATATATTGATGCTGATGTATTGATGCTGATGTATTGATGCTGATATATTGATGCTGATGTATTGATGCTGATGTATTGATGCTGATGTATTGATGCTGATGTATTGATGCTGATGTATTGATGCTGATATATTGATGCTGATATATTGATGCTGATGTATTGATGCTGATATATTGATGCTGATATATTGATGCTGATATATTGATGCTGATGTATTGATGCTGATATATTGATGCTGATATATTGATGCTGATATATTGATGCTGATGTATTGATGCTGATGTATTGATGCTGATGTATTGATGCTGATGTATTGATGCTGATGTATTGATGCTGATGTATTGATGCTGATGTATTGATGCTGATATATTGATGCTGATGTATTGATGCTGATGTATTGATGCTGATATATTGATGCTGATGTATTGATGCTGATGTATTGATGCTGATGTATTGATGCTGATGTATTGATGCTGATGTATTGATGCTGATGTATTGATGCTGATGTATTGATGCTGATGTATTGATGCTGATGTATTGATGCTGATGTATTGATGCTGATGTATTGATGCTGATGTATTGATGCTGATATATTGATGCTGATATATTGATGCTGATATATTGATGCTGATATATTGATGCTGATATATTGATGCTGATATATTGATGCTGATATATTGATGCTGATGTATTGATGCTGATGTATTGATGCTGATGTATTGATGCTGATATATTGATGCTGATATATTGATGCTGATGTATTGATGCTGATATATTGATGCTGATATATTGATGCTGATATATTGATGCTGATGTATTGATGCTGATATATTGATGCTGATATATTGATGCTGATATATTGATGCTGATGTATTGATGCTGATGTATTGATGCTGATATATTGATGCTGATATATTGATGCTGATATATTGATGCTGATATATTGATGCTGATATATTGATGCTGATGTATTGATGCTGATATATTGATGCTGATATATTGATGCTGATGTATTGATGCTGATATATTGATGCTGATATATTGATGCTGATATATTGATGCTGATGTATTGATGCTGATTTATTGATGCTGATGTATTGATGCTGATGTATTGATGCTGATGTATTGATGCTGATGTATTGATGCTGATATATTGATGCTGATATATTGATGCTGATATATTGATGCTGATATATTGATGCTGATATACTGATGCTGATATATTGATGCTGATATATTGATGCTGATATATTGATGCTGATATACTGAGGCTGACATATTGATGCTGATATATTGATGCTGATAGGGTAACTAACTTCTCAATAAATGAATTCAATCTCTTCGATTGTCATCAGATGTTTGAGAAATAATTCACTACAAAAAAAAAAAATATGGAAAGTTTCTTTGAAGAAGAAAAAAAAAACATAATAACAACGAGATGGTATCAATAAACGCCCTCGTGATGACGTAATTAAGCATTCATTATCGTTGGCCACCCACTCTACTCTCTACTCCAGATTGACGTTGGTTGAAGTACTGAGAAGTATCGATTACTGTCTAGGACGCCGCCATTAGTTCTGTCATGACACTTTCCCCCCCCCCCCACCACTGACACAATGTCATGTCATGTCATGTGACAGGAAGTGGCGAATTTACCAGAACAATAACTTTCCCTGTTCGTGGGGGGAGAATAGAAAACAAAAAAAAAAAGAAAAGAAAAGAAAAAAATCTGATGGGAAGCGATGGAGGTAAGTGATAGGCAGTACGGGGGGATGGAGGATGTCTAGACACACGGGGGGAGGGGAGGGGGGAGGCAGGAGATGGTGCCACTAATGGTATCTTAAGTTGTTATAGGTGAGCTCCTGAAAAAAAAAGAGTTTTCTATAGTGCCACAAGAAGAGGAGCCATTGTTTACGGTCAGCCCCCCCACCCCACCCCTCCCACGGGGGGGGGGTGGTCTGTCGGTCCACTATATTTTTTTTTCGGATCAATACAAAAGACATATCGCAGATGACATAGGTCGTGGGCCGGGGAAGGGGGGGGGGTGAGACATAAAGTCGGCCATTGTTTACGTTGATTGTGGGTCGTGTGTGTGTGTGTGTGTGTGTGTGTGTGTGTGAGTGTGTGTGTGTGTGTGTGTGTGTGTAATGAAATAAGTCATTGAAATTTGGACCCAACCAATACACACGATTTTTTCTTTCGTATATATTACCAGTGGAGTTAAAAAAAAATGGGCGTTGTACAAATGTGGCATCCTGGACTGGCTCAAATTACACAATGAGAAAGGAGACATTTCCTGAGAGCTGGTCCGAACACAGAAGGGACATTACAGAAGGGACATTACAGAACGGACATTACAGAAGGGACATTACAGAAGATGTTCAACATCTCAAGACACAAGCCATTACGCTAAGCAAGAACAATTTTTGTTTACTAGTTGGACACGTAAAAGCTTTTTTTTTTCCAAGGGAAACAATCGGTGAGATTTCTTTAGCTGCTGAGTGACTTCCCCTGACACGAGTGGTCACTTCCCTTGACAAGGGCAAACCAAGACAAAATTATCAATTAGCCGAAATTTTCATTTTTTTTTTCTAGTTCGCTTCCATTCTTCATTCATTATGCTTGATGAAAACATTTTTTTTTAAACAAAAAATTTCATGAATGATTTCTGTACTAGTTTAACTATTAGTTGGCAAGTCTGGCATTGTTTAATTTGTGTGTGTTATAGACGAGAAACATTGAATTAAATTTAAATGGCGTTAGGTTTGAGTACTTCAGCGATCACGAACAGAATATCTATCTATCTAATCTATCTATCTATCTATCTATCTATCTATCTATCTATCTATCTATCTATCTATCTATCTATCTATCTATCTATCTATCTATCCCATCTATCTATCTATCTATCTATCTATCTATCTATCTAATCTATCTATCTATCTATCTATCTATCTATCTATCTGCCAACCAACCTACCCAGCCACCTACCTACCTACATTGTTCTCATACTTGAACCCAGTGCCTGGCCTAGGGATTTGGGGGCCCGGGGGGGCTTGGCCTCTTTGTGGGGGCCTCTGCATTTTGATATTCGAAACAATGACATGAGATAATATACTTACTATTTAATGTAAAAAATATGCTTTCGAATTGGGACCCCCTTCATCCCCTAGGTACGCCTCTGCTCGACCCCCATAAAATAAAGTGGCGCGACAAATCAAATCAGTGGAATATTTTTCACGCCAAGCTAAGAGCGCTAGACTCAGAAGTTCTTTTTATTTTTATTATTTGTTTAACCGCGGAAGGATATTATTTGGCGGTTATCGGAAAGCCACCGCGAAGGTATTGAGTGCTAAATGAACTGGAAAAAAAAACTTTCGAATTCACTGCGACATTTGAACCGAGTACGAGGAGGGGGGGGGGCAATTCCGTTTACGGAAGTTGTCATTCACAGAGAATCCTGACCGAGAAGGGATCAAGATTTTTTTTTCTTTTTTCATTCATACTGAAAGAATTATTTTATTGCAGTCATTTCTTGCTTCGTTTTGATGGTTAGTTGGTTGGTTGGAAGAAAAGTCTTGGAAATAGGGGGGCAAACAATGGAGTCCATTCCGTAACATTCTAAACAAACTTTTTTTGCAGCACTTCCAATTTTTTCTATAAAAGAAAAATAGTAAATTTATAAATAGTATCACGCATGAGTGAATTAGGCCAGGTAATTAACTCAGCGAGTGGGCCCACATTCTATTTACGTTGCACTCGGGAGGGGGGGGGTGCGTGGGCATGGTTTAATATCAGCCCCCCACCCCCCTACCGCAACCCCCTCCGACAAATGAAAATAAATGTCCTATGTTCACCTATGTCGTCTTCCAGGGGAAATCATGTGATGCATATATGTTAATTACACCCCCCGAGTGTTAAATGTAAATGTACAGTGCACGTAGTAGTAATCGAGGTCAAGGGTGCATGGGAGGCACCCAAGAAGACTGCCTCCCCCCTCCCCCTCTTCCCCTCCAAAAAATGTGTCCATGGACAATATGCAGATGATAAGCTATGGTTTTATTAGAAGTTAGAAATACAAACAGGTTTTTTGTTTTGATGATTTTGCTCGATGCAGCGCGATGCAGTACCAGCAGTCGATCTCACGTAGGACCTTTAACCTTTAACCCAGGTTGTTTTTCATCAAAAGAGCTATAAAAAGAATCGTCCTTGAACCAGTAGTTTAACACGATGAAAGGCCATAGCATAAACTGTTTACTTACATAATTTCTTGTACATATATTCAATACGTGTCTCCGATATATATTTCATATATATATATATATATATATATATATATATATATATATTATACGTATAGTTTACTTACATAATGTATTGTACCATTTAATACCACCAGGGGCTGCTGCTAGATTATCTTGGGTCACTGATAACTTAATCTTAACCTACTGGTTTTCCCCACCAACTGGTCACACTCACTCACCAATCGCTTTTTTTTTTTTATAGTAGATTACCTAACCCAATGCCCTCCCACAACCCCATGACATGCATTCAAGGTGGACTCTCCTAGGGGTGGTCTTTATATCATAAATAGCCATTTGCCACCGACTGAAAATATTTCACCACATCAAATAAAACACATACCGTTGGGAGGTCAATAGTGAAATAACTATTTTTTTTTTGTTTTGTAATATTGTTTTGACCCTTTAATGGTTACTGTCAGTGACACTTTCATGTCAGTGACACTTTCAACGACAAGTATGACATTTTAAAAAGTGTCAGAATCTTGACCAGGTCAATAATAAACGTTCATCCCAACAAAGAGAATTGTATACTGGACGTCCGGACTTGAATAAAGAATCCAACCAACAGGTTATAGTGTTCTCTTTAATAAATGATACAATATTGTGGTATATATATGTTAAAAGTGTGTGTGCGTGTGTGTGTTCGGGTTATGACACGGTTCCGTTCACTTTGTATTCAGATGTCAAAAGTCGAACCTAGATGACATGTCAATAAATTCTATATTACCCCCCTCCCCCCCCCCAGCCACCCCTTTTTTTCTTTTTTATTTATTGTTTCGTTTCGTTATTGAATGACTTCTCCGACTCTTACATTTTGTGAAAGGGGTTAACTTCCATTTTTGTTTTGTGTTCCACCAGACCGGGGGGGGGGGGACTTCACGCGGGGGTTTTAGTCCAGTGGAGACTAACGAGTTTCATTTCACAGGCACCAAGTCTGAGAGATGGCCGGGGGGGGGGGGTTAATATGTTGTTGACCTCTTTAAAAAGAAAGAAAACAACAGAATTCATGAAATAGAAAGTACATATAGAGTCTCAGACTACAGGCGTTCGGAAATAAATGTATGAGGGGGGAAAAATCCTTCGAATCTCCTACCTAGAATGCAAGGCCAATGAATATCTTCAATCACTGGCCATCAGGAAACAATCATGGCAACAATCAAGCGACGTAAGATGGCATGGTTCGGACATGTGTCACAAGGCATGATAGCCTGCCATGATAGTCTGCCATGATAGTCTGCCATGATAGCCTGCTGCCACGATAGCCTGACATGATAGCCTGACATGATAGCCTGACATGATAGCCTGACATGATGACAGCCTGCCAAAATTAACATGATTTCAAATGGTGCATCATCATGAACTTCATGAAATGTGCCAAACGGTTTGGGCCTGTAGTTTGCGAACGTGAACAAAAAAATATTGCATAACTGAGGGAGAGGGTTTGGCGGGGGGGGGGAGGATACACGGTTTGCACCCCCCCCCCGGGGGCTGAGTTTTAAAATAATATAAATAGTTTATGATTGATACAAAAAAAATATTATTATTAAAAAAAAACAACAACCTATGTCGTAAAGGACACTTATCTAATTACTAGGCCGGATAATGCGGAGGCCGGATACAATACTGAGGCTTGGGTTAACAGTCGAGGCTTTACCGCAACGCCACCCCCCCCCTCTACTATAGAGCACAGACAAGGACAGCCATGTGAATGAAAGACCATGGACTAGAACATGTCTGGTCGCTAACACACGGACCCTACACACATACACACACACACCTGTACACACAGGTACACACACACACGTACACACACACCTGTACACACACAGGTACACACACACCTGTACATACACACAGCTGTACACACACAGGTACACACACACGAACACACACACCTGTTCACATGCATACCTGTACACACACACACCAGTATACACACACACCTGTAAATACACACAGCTGTATACACACACCTGTACATATACATACGTCCACACACACACATACATACGTACACAATTACACTCACTCGCTGGCTGGGCACTGGTCTAAACTCTCATTTTAATGAGATGACATGTGACATCCGACGAAATTATGTCGCGTGGTGCACAAGTAGTTTCTCCCTCCCACCCATCCATCCTCCCACCCTGGCTTCGTCTAAAAACAACAACAACAACAACACCAACAACATCAACATCCACACCAACGTCACACAACCCCCTCCATCCCACCCCTGCCCATAGTGTGAGCTTACAATGGAGATGACCTCCTTCCCTCCAGTGACTACCTACAATTACCCCCACCCCCACTATCTCTCTCCCCCCCCACCCACCCACACACCTGATCAAGCGTGAACACCTCTAGTCTATGTCATCAGACTTCGCAGCGCGGCTGATAGACACCACAGCCATCCACAGACTGGGAGACTCTGCTGACAGGCGCCAACCTGAAGGGGCCAGGGGGGAAAAAAAACAATAAGGGCGCCGTGGTTATCCCTTTCAATGATGCTCCACTATATCCCTCTTCCACCCCCCCCACCCCGAACCCCCCTTTCCCCCACATACTCATCCCTTCTTTCAGGCGCCCTATAATCGTTGCCAAAATATTCTCTGTCAGTCTCATTGTCTTTGTCTCCGAACCTTTTTTTTTTCATTCTTTCATGCCATCCCAACTCACGACCATCCTCTTCCGATTCCCCACACCACCCCCATCTCCACCCCCCCAATCCCTCGGTATTCTCTCCCGTTACACAAATTGGCTGTTGACAAAACGTCTTGACGAGGTCATTACTAGCAGGCATATAGTGTGCCAGGTTTTTTTATTTTTTTGTTTTTGTTTAGTTTGACACAAATTGGTTTCCCCGCGCACCAATAATACACACACACACACACACACACACTCGGCGGTGTGTTACAAATGACGTCCCCCCCCCCCCGGTTGTTATTGAGTGCGCCAACTTTAACTTTAGAAAAATAAAAAAAAAAAGAATTATACGGCAAACTCCTTCGCCCATTTTGGATGGTGGAATTGGGTCATTGAACTCTGACCTCAAGTACACACGAAGCGATTGAATGAAAATAAATACATGTATAGACAACACCTCTCCCGTATTTCATTCCGACATTAACTGCAGGGAAGCAAGGCAGGGGGGGGGGCTGTCGCTAGATAATCTTGCCCCCCCCCCCAGACAATCTCAAAATACCCGAGGGGGTGGGGGCTTCTCATTATGACATACCAGACAGTTTCCGATTCGATATTTAGTAGATGGTGGAAAGATGAGTTGATACATTAAGGGATTGATTTACAGACATGCAGGTTGATAGATAGATAGATAGATAGATAGATAGATAGATAGATAGATAGATAGATAGATAGATAGATAGATAGATAGATAGATAGATAGATAGATAGATAGATAGATAGATAGATAGATAGATAGATAGATCGTATTTAAATAGAAGATGGATGAATTGTTAGATAGATTTGTAGATAGATTAGAATCCAGATAGATAGATCGTTAAATGGTTGGATATATAGACAGAAGATGTATGAATTATGGACAAATCGATCGATGATTATTAGATTGGTGGGTGGATGAATGGATAAACAGAGAGATAGGTGGACACTTAGAAAGGTCATTCTTTCTAGTTTTCCGGGGTACCTGGAACCTGATCTGAGAACCGTCGTAGAACGTAAACCTCTGCAGTGTCAATAATCGTGTCTCAAACCACAGCCTCAGGTGTGCATCAGGTTTCGGGATATAATGACACTGTCATGCGCAAGGTGTCAGACTCCATCAACATGGATGTCACCCCCACGGTGTGGCACGGCGGTGTCGCTGACACAGACTGACACAAATTGATGGCGGTAATAGAGCTGCCATGATGGTACATTTACCATTGATCATTATATCAGGGGAAATGGCTGGGTGCTGAAAATCCTAGTGACCCAAACATTAGCTAAATCTGACACCATCTTGATTTTTTTTGTTTGTTTGTTTCCAATGGGATATTGTATCATGGAGAATAAGTTCATTCATTAAAATTTTTTACCTAATTAAAAAAAAAAACCCAAAAACAACACAATAAAAAGGGGGAGCATGAATGTAAGGTAATTTCCCAGTAGCCTACTAACTTAGTATGACAAACCGGAGGCGGATTTAAGGACGGGCTCACCGGGCATGCGCTAAGAGAATTTGAATATTTAGAGGGCCCCACATATCCCAATCTTAAAACCTGTAATATGTTTCTCTTTTTCAAAAAGGCCCAACATGTTCCTCAGCCCACTCCTCCCCCCCCCCAGGGGGGGCCTCAGCTGACACAAGTCCCGCCCCTGATAATTACGGTTCGTACTGTGTATGTGTGGCTGGGAATGGATGGGGCAGACGTGTATAGGTATGTTAAAGTAGTGGATGCTTCCATGTAATTTCAAACGAGACAATACTATGTAATATAGTCTACACCTTCACTGTAAACCTTGTTTTTTTTATGGGTTTAACAAAATTTAACTTGGAAATTGAATAAAACATTTTTTTTACTGTAAACCTTGTTTTTTTTATGGTTTAACAAAATTTAACTAGGAAATTGAATAAAACATTTTTTTTTTACTGTAAACCTTGTTTTTTTATGGTGTAACGAAATTTAACTTGGAAATTGAATAAAACATTTTTTTTTTTTACTGCAAGACTGTTATTGTACAGAACATGAACTGGGAACAGACTAGCGACTGTTTTCACTATTAATTTCACCCACGGGGAAATAGTTTTACTAGCAATATATCGTACACGGGGGCCGCATGTGATATTTACACGGTGCAACAGTTTGACCGGCAGATATCATGCATGGGGCAAACAGTAATACATACAACTGATATCTCGCAGACACAGACCAGCGACCGCCAAAACACCTGGAATCAGCGTAATATCATCACAGAGCAACTATTCCAAAAATGCGACCTGGACATAAACCCGCCTGCATCATCAGTCAAGCTCCGCCGGCCATGATGAATGCCAGTTGCTGTGCATACGCAGCCAGCGTGATGTATTCAAATACCTAGCACTGGATGTTAACTTCGGTACCAACCCCCCCCCTCCTCCCTCTCCCTGGCCAGATTTCTGCAGATTTTATTTCTCGGTGAATCATATCTGATCTCATTAAAAGAAAATATTCAAATATTTTTGGCACTCGGGATTTTAATGACTTGGACAATTTTTTTTTCGTATTTTTTTTTTGTTTCGTTGAAAGGCGAAGTCTTGATACAGCACTGCTGGGATTTGTGCTGAGATAAAAAATCTGATTCTTTTCTTGGTGTAATTGATGACGTTATAATTGTGTTTATTTTTAACCTTGAAGTATACTATTAATTGTAAACTGATTGTAATAGTCGAGAGTTTGTAGAATTGATGTTGTGTCTTTTCACTTCCAGTAATTTTTGTTGTCATTGTTGGGAATTCATGCCCCGGTTCTTTTATTTGGACTCAACAGTTGTGGGCGAATCTGCATAAAAGATTCATGTGGTCCTTAATTAAACCATGATTGTGGTCCCTAATTAAACCATTATTGTGATCTATATATCATACTGTCTGGTTGGTCTTATCATAAAACATAGTCGTGGTCTGCGTAGACATCATCGATTAATCTAAATCTCTGGACCATATATTATCTAAACATTACGTTCAGCATAGTTATTGCCCCTAATTGTAATAAAGGCTCTCAAAGATATTTATAATATTCGGTGCCATTTTTTAAAAATCCATTGTAATTGCTCTTATAGGCGGGGGTTAGGGTTCTCTCATCTTTCCCTTCCTCCTTCCCAACACCCACTCACATATACACACACATATGCCGATTGTGTTAGACTCCCCAACTTTTCGTACCTCTGTCCACGCCCCTACATCACATCCTCTTAAAAAGCCCCCCCCCACCGGGTAGGGAGTGCTCACTCAACTCAACAACAACAAACCGCTACAGTGAAGCCCATTAGTTACCCCCCCACCCCCGGGGTAGGGAGTGCTCACTCAACTCAACAACAACAAACCGCTACAGTGAAGCCCATTAGTTACCCCCCCCCCACCCCCGGGGTAGGGAGTGCTCACTCAACTCAACAACAAACCGCCTACAGTGAAGCCCATTAGTTAAAATAATGTTATTGTTTTCATTTTTTTTTTGTTAGTAAACTCCTCAGTCAAAAAAGAGCGCGTGAAGTCAGTCATCTGAAGTCACGCGGCAGTCAATGCTACTCAGCATTGAGACAAAACGAGCCATGTTGTTTTGTTTACACCCCCCCACCCCCTTCCCCCGTAGTTACTCGCTCGGGGCTGTTTACAGTTCAAGCTGACGTTGCGTGAGACACACCAACATTAAGACATCTAACAAAATGATGTTGTTGTTTTTTTTTCTTCTAACACTCAGTCTTCGATCCCCTCCCCCCCCCTCCCCACCATAGGTTGTTTTTATAAACTTCCGCTCTGTAGGGTGGGGCGCACACTCTCTTGCTTTATTCGATTACATAATGTCTTTATACGTACGTTACATACGGTCTATCAAATATATATTTATATACCAGCTGTACCCTGCAAAACCTTTGCACAGAGTTATATCCCCTTAGGTTTGATCGGTAGGCTAGGTTTTTTTTTTGGTTTCGGGCAGATCCGATTTTTTTCATGATTGTATTTTAAACTGGAATACTGTCGTATTCATTCTTTACTTTCGATTTAACGCAGAGCCCAAATCGCTTATATATATATTATGGAAATTTTCTTAGCGATTGCGTTCGGAATAATTGTCAAAGTCAAGACTTGCCAGATAGAAAGGTTTAAATCTTTGTTGGCCTCGAAGGGGCGGGGCATGGGGGGGCAAGTGGTGGGTCGCGGGGAAGGGAGGGGCGGGAAAAACGATGAACTGTTCGTTTAAGAATAATTTGAAGTAAATCCCCCCCCCCCTTATAAGTTAGGGAGAATAATGGTGCACGTGACAGTGGAGATCAGCGATAATCCTTCATTAGAAAAACAATTATTAAAAACAAATAATCCCACAATAACAAAATGACCTCTAGTTCAAGTATTCAGTCTTCTGTGACGTTAATAATTAGTAGAGCGACAATGCATTGACTGTCTCACCTCATTATTTAAAAAAAAAAATAATTGTTGATTCATAACTCTCTTGAAAACACCATGTTTGTGCAAAATAAATCTATGTATATAATATACATATATAATTGAGGTTTTTAAGACAGATTCGTGTCCTGTGTATACATTCTTTGTTTGGGTTTTATAATCATCCATTATCATTACGTCTGCCCATATATGTATGCCAGGTCTGAGATGATGCTGGTGACACAGGTGCAAATCTACCAGACAATGACTGCTGCACTGCTGCTATCACTAATGTGTCAGGCTGGGCTTCAGCTGCCGTTGTCTACTTAACAGTTAAACTAACAAGTTCAAGTATTTAATCTCGATGATGGATTATAATTGTCATATCACAATGTAACCTGTTTTTTTTTGTTGTATATGTATGTATATAAATGTCACATCACAATGTAAGTGTATATGTTTTTATGTATATATATATATATATATATATATATATATATATATATATATTATCCGGCAAATTACTAGTCAGAAAGATGAGTTGAGTCATGTGAAAGATATGACACTCTCCTAATGGGAGGGGGGGGAGATATGAAAAAACAGTTACGGGAAGGAAGGGATAATACCTGACAAGGTTTTCAGCTGAATTAGATCGGCACTCACCGCGGTGGTGGTGGTGGGGACGGGGGGGGGGGGGAGGAGCGAGTGGTTTGTGGGAAACAGAGCGCCCCAAATTCTTACACAAGAAATCTTATACATTTGTTTTAGTAAATATATCAAAGTCATGACTAGTCACACACCCTGATATTTCAGAATCACTGATTCAGGTGGGGGGGTGGAGGGTGCCACTCACACCAGTAGAAGAAAGAAACCCCCTTCCCCCAAATTAAACTTACCAACTGTTGCTGGCTAATTCTACTGTTAGGAGTCCTCACCCCCCCCCCTTTGCAGTGGGGATGGGGAGGGGGTGGTCGGGGTGGTGGAGGAAGGGGGTTGGGGGGACTAGACAGCCCGCGAAGATCGCCAATTCATAGCTACAAACATAACTAAAGTGTAGGGCATGACGTGTTTCTATAAATAGCAGGGACCAATAGTTGCATGTTTTTAAATCCGGTCTTACCGTAACTATACGGTGTAGCGAAGGAGTCCGTTTCCCTGAACCGGGTGAGTCTATATTTAGACACAATTATGATACCCTTTAGCCAATCGTGAAAGATAACTCTTTGTGTCACAAGACCTTTGCGATTACGTCCCCTTGTTTTGATAAAAAAAATAGATTATTCTCCCTCTGCTGGCTGGACACATTCACGCAATGTAGCGGTAAGGGGAGATCAATGCGGGGGGGGGGTGGGGGATGGGAAACTATCAGCGGTTGTTTCCCATGTCGCGATCACGAGTAATTTAACCACCGGGGTGCGTAATTTCCGCCGAAATGGCCGCATAATGGTAATTAGCACCATTACAGTGTCACTGGCATAGATACGCGATTCAGATTTAAATAGCACCAGTGCTCAAGTTCTGCGTGACCGGTCACGATCGACAATCAAACAAATCATAACAGCAGACGACATTGGCAACAGGTTTCGACGGGACTACTCGACATTAAGTTATGACCGGAAAGGGTGGATATTTGACAGGTCTGCTCAATCTTGCAGGTTTCCCTTCAAAATCTTGTTGTGTTTTTTTAGCACCACTTTCAACAAATCTGAACTTCAGAATTTTGCCTTGCTAAGGACAGACCACGTCTGGACGAGGGATTTCTCCATAAAATGAACTATGAGATGAACCCTAGGGGGGGGGGGTCACTTAAAACCACGGACATGCTCCTGGTTACGGCACTTTTACTAAAAGTACAAAATAATTGATAAAATACAATCATCTTCATAATATAATAATCAGCCAAGAACTACCATGACTAGTACATTCCAACGTGTTCCTCTATTTCTCCTGGCATCTCTTCTGTAATTACAATAATGGCACCAACACGCAGTCTCTCAGCTCGTGTCAGCAATTTTCTTAATCCTCGACGTCAAAACAAGAAAATTTCGTCAAAGCCATCAGCGCCATATTTTTTTAATAAATCGGCGATGGCTGGTCTATGTAAAGATCATCGGGAAAACCCATAACATGTTTTGAACGCACATCTATATATCTATCTCAATCCATGGCGATCTTTTGATATTGTTTGGAGGAGACAGATTAGCGTCAATTAGGGATTGTGTTGTTATTTGTTTTTGTTTGTCTAGGGTGTAGGGTCATGGGGGTCACGCAATTAATGCACAGTGTGGACAAGAAGAAGAAAAAGAAACCCTGCTGACCTGTCAGTCTTTCATCTGCCCCGGTTTGCTGAAGTGGGTGGTCTTGCAGCGCAGGAAATATTTGGGGGAAAATGGGAGGGAGGGGGGTGAATGGGTGGGAGGGATAGAGTAAGGAGGGAGGGGGGTGGGGGGTGGGGAACCTTGACATTTAACACTCACATTGTTACGTCACTTCCCATTACACTACAGGATCCCTTCCAGTGATGTTTTTTTTTTCGGATGCCGGGCTGGGGTGTGGATGGATGGCGTTGAATGAATCCATGGATGGCACCCCCCCCCTCTCCCCCACTAACGTTGAAAGCTAGTCACATTTCTTCATGGATGCAGGTTGCAAACACGTGACGCAAGGAATAATAATTTGGCACAACGTTTCATACGCAAAAAAAAAAATCTCTGGGGGTGGGGGACCCCCGGGGTGGGGACTACGTGTTGTACCATCCTCTTCCACCATGCAACGTCACTAGCTCGTTGTTCACTTCCCCCCCCCCTTACCTCAACCTGAAGTTGATTGGGTTGTACTGGGGCCCCAGTGGTGCTAATCTAACTGTCACACTCTGTCGTGTCACACTTTTGTCACGTCACACTCTGTCATGTCACACTTGGTGATCGTAATCAATACATTGGGCTTGTATTTGTCACAGAAGTATTACACATGAGTCAGTGTGATGAAGCCTGTGTAGTGGAGTCAATGTAATGGAGTCAGTATAATGGAGTCAGTGTAATGGAGTCAGTGTAATGGAGTCAGTGTGATGGAGTCAGTGTGATGGAGTCAGTGTAATGGAGTCAGTGTAATGGAGTCAGTGTGATGGAGTCAGTGTGATGGAGTCAGTGTAATAGAGGTGAAGTCAGTGTAATGGAGTTATCGTGAAGCCTTAGGATTGAAAAATACTTTGTGAAAGATGGATAGAGAGATGGATATATAGATAGATAAATAGATAGATAGATAAATAGATTGACGGATAAATTGATTGATATATATATATATATATATATATATATATATATAGTTCATTTAGTTTCATTAATGTGTGTGTATATATGTATATAACAAGATAGACATGAGAAAATATTTATTGAGATATATACTTTATGTCAGACAGACTGACAGTCAGACAAGTGGTTCAAGGAGGTATGTAGGTACATGGAGGGACTATAAATAAATAGATTGACAAAAAAGACAAATACATAGATAGATACAAACAAGATATTTAGATAAATCGACCTACAGCTAAGTTGACAGACAGAATATATATAAAGAAAGATTTGATAAATAGATTGTTATATAGATAGATTAATTGGTAAATTATATATATATATATATATATATATATATATATATATATATATATACATATCTCTATATCTCTCTCTCTCTCTCTATACATATATATATATATATATATATATATATATATATATATAGAGAGAGAGAGAGAGAGAGAGAGAGAGAGACATATTATACATGATAGAAAAGAAATTTGAAAGGTAAAATTTGGATATACATCAGAGTAGACAATATTCAAAGGTTTTAAAACACACACAGACACAAACACACGCACGCACAGACACACACACAGACACACACACACAGACAAACCAATAAACCAAGACACGGTTGACAGGATGAACTTACTTTGATAACTGACGAATCGATAATCCGCATTTTCTTCTTCCGGGTCGACCGGCCCATCCGACTGCCAGCCTTCACCGATTGGTTGATATGTCCATATCTGCGAGACGATTGGTTGAGCGATGAAAGTCGCGACAGAGATGAACGTCAACATGAATGAAGTGTTGTATCTCATTTTCTCAAGCAGTGAACGTACGTCATAACCAGAAGATTGAACTTTTTGATATCCGAAAACAAAAAAAAAACTGAGCGATCAGTCAACAGTTTTCAAATGAACAAATTTATATATCAATTTAATATGATCGTTGTAAGTTATAATAATACTGGTGTTGATGGTCCGTAATAAAACTGCAACTCTTTTTAAAAAAAAAACAACAACAATTATTTGCTCTATTTACAGCTTTCAATAAAAATATTTAAACAACAATAGATCAGCTATCGTGAACTAGTTTTTCTTTAGTTGTGAACAGTTCATTGTAAATTGGGCGATTCGATCACTCCTTCTGTCCTCGGTTTAGATGACATCACCTCGGGCTAATGATCGCCCCTCGGTCGACGAGAGAAATAATACAGTCCCCTTGGTCGCCCATGGCAACGGGCAGTGGACTGAAAGTGCCGTCACGTGATAAGCGCAGTTGACCAATCGAGAAGCGGCCCGCAGGTAGATATGCTCTTCTTTTACGTAACTTCCGGGCGATTAAAGGGACGTAAACGATAACCAGATCACCTTCGGTTGTCGCCCGACATAGCATCTTTCATTTTCTGGAAACAGAAAAATTTAAAAAAATTAATAAATAAATCACTGAATTAAAATTGTAAGTGAACTTTTAATGTGATAGGAAATTATGACAAAGTAAACATTAAAATATAATTTGTTTAAACACCTTGAATAAAAACAGTTCATTTAGTTTAATTAATGTGTGTGTGTGTATTTTATGTGTGTGCAAAGTTGAGATGGGAAAGTTTATAGAATGCATTTAAATAAATTATGTATTTAAATAAAGGTACATGAATTCATAAACGCGAACTATGCCACGTTCGATGAAGACAAGTTATTGATACACAAGGGTCATACCAGCTACCATCTACCAGCTACCAGCTATCATCTACCAGCTACCATCTACCAGCTATCATCTACCAGCTACCATCTACCAGCTACCCATCTACCAGCTACCATCTACCAGCTACCACCTATCATCTACCAGCTACCATCTACCATCTACCAGCTACCATCTACCACCTATGATCTACCAGCTACCATCTACCGTTCACCACCTATCATCTACCATCTACCACCTATCATCTACCAGCTACCACCTATCATCTACCAGCTATCATCTACCATCTACCAGCTACCATCTACCAGCCACCAACTATCATCTACAAGCTACCATCTACCAGCTACCATCAATGCCAGCGTCCAATACGAAGACAGTCGTCACGGTCAGCGCCAAAGTCAAATGTCAATATATAAATGTCTAATGTCAATATATAAATGTCAAACGTCTACAGTTTTAAAAGTGGCAATGGCAACGCCGCTGTCAATGTCACCATTAAATGTCAGCCCCACCGATGCTGGCATCCCGTCAATGTTTATTTCAGTGTTAAATCTGTGTCAATATTTATTGCATCGTCCGTCTGTGTTAATGTCACATCAAAGACACCCCCCTCCCTCCATCTATCAACAAACAAACAACTAAAGTTTTGTCATTTCTTTTCGCCTTTCTTATGAACTACTTCCTGTCATCATGATATATAAAACACAGTTCCCCGCTGTGAATGTTCCCCGCTGTGAATGTTCCCCTCTGTGAATGTTCCCCGCTGTGAATGTTCCCCGCTGTAAATGTTCCCCGCTGTGAATGTTCCCCCGCTGAGCATGGAACGACCTGATTAAACTGTTACTGCACCAAACAAAATAACACACCAAGATTGTCACCTGGGGCGGATTGTGGGTGGGGGTGGTGGGGGGTGGGGTGGGGGCAGATTCAAGGCGACAGACTCAGAGCTTCAATACATCTAACAGATAATGTAACAGATAATGTAACAGATAATGTAACAGATAATGTAACAGATAATGTAACAGATAATGTAACAGATAATGTAACAGATAATGTAACAGATAATCTAACAGATAATGTAACAGATAATGTAACAGATAATGTAACAGATAATCTAACAGATAATGTAACAGATAATGTAACAGATAATCTAACAGATAATGTAACAGATAATGTAACAGATAATGTAACAGATAATGTAACAGATAATGTAACAGATAATGTAACAGATAATGTAACAGATAATGTAACAGATAATGTAACAGATAATGTAACAGATAATGTAACAGATAATGTAACAGATAATTATCTGCTGCATGTATTCATTATGTCATTTTTAAATATTGGGGGGGGGGCGGGCGGGGGGTGGTAATGTTTGTATCCGGGGGTAGACGAGGTCACCTCTGCTGGATAGCCTTGCGATCACAGGGTGCTACTGCCATTGTTGGGAGGAGGGAGGGAGGGAGGGACGGGGCGGTGGTGCTAGGGCGCCAGCCAGGTCTCGATTGACGTAAAATCATCATTGTTACATGTTACATGTTACAATTGTATGGGGGGGGGGTGGGTGGATTGAGGTCAATCCATCATGACCTCGTTAGAAGTCAAATTACAGACGCACATGTATACACACGAACAAACACAAACACGGACATAAACACAGACCGCCTGGGGCCCTCCTCTCACTTATAAAGCGCCCCCCTTCCCCCCCCCTTTCAGTACAAAAAAAAACTGTCAAAAAACCCTACAACAACAACAACAACAACAACAACATAATGGACTTGATTCAAAATATATTTTTTTAAAAGTGAAAAATATAAAAAAAAATAAAGAATAGACAGAAAGAAAAAGGGACGGGAGAATCTTTCTGTCGTCTGCTAACTATACACTTATTATTGTTGTTGATAGCATTGTTTATCAACGAGGCACCACCACGTGATCAACAAAATGTGTCAGTATCAAAACAATGACAACAAACGACACCATACGAAATCATTCAATTCTAATATGTCATCATTTCAGAAGATCACAGAGTTGTCTTAGGTTGGGACGGTGATGGGGGTGGAGGGTCGAGGGGGTGGAGGAGGAAAATTGGAGGGGGGGGGCTTCATGAGATGCGCGCAAAATAAATAAACAAATATATCTGGTCATGTGATTAACAATAACATTTTGATTTTCAAGTGAGGGAGGTTACTCTGTGACAGGGCTTTCTCTACGCGGGTCAAATTGCACGGCATTTACGTCCCCTTGTTAGTACAACTGTTTATACAGTGTAGCGTACAATCGATGCTAAATATTATTGTTTCTGACAGCAGGGACCATAAGACGCTCGTGTAGATACAGAGGGACACACTCAGACACACACACACTCATACATAACATTACACACACACACACACAGAGACACACACACACACACACACACAGAGAAACCTGACAGAGACGCTAATTTTTTTTCAAGTCGCCATACAGCGATGTGTGAACATATCGTTAGATAACAATCTCGAAGCGGGACAGCAAAACAAAAATTCGTCTTTTATAGACATGATCCAGTCAGATCGGGGTGTCTTTAAGGTGTCTTTAAGGTGTCTTAAGGTGTCTTAGGGCCTCTTTTGATTTGGCCCGTACCTGGGATTTGATCTCGCCAAACCCCCCCCCCCCTCCTTTCTTTAAATTTTCCCACAATTCATATTCATAGCTGAGAAATAAACAATAACTCCACACAGCAGAGCATATACACATGCACATACACACACACGCACATACAAATATTTACCACACTTGGTTTCAGGCGTGAATTCACAATTCTTGTAACTTCCCATTTTATTGTGACTTATATCAGTCATTTTATCCGTCATATCATCAGTCATTTTATCAGCAATATCACCAGTCATAGCCTCAGCTATATCATCAGTCATTTCATCAGTCGTCATATCATCATTCACATCGACAGTCATATAATCAGTCATACCCTCAGTCATATCATCAGTCATACCCTCAGTCATATTACCAGTAGTTTTATCCGCCACATCAACAGTCGTATAATCAGTCATACCCTCAGTTATATCATCAGTCACATTATCAGTCATATTATCAGTCATATTATCAGTCATATCATCAGTCGTACCCTCAGTCATATCATCAGTCGTATTATCAGTCATTTATCAGTCATATCATCAGTCGTACCATCAGTCATATCATCAGTCATTTTATCAGTCATTTTATCAGTCATATCATCAGTCGTACCATCAGTCGTACCATCAGTCATATCATCAGTCATGTCATGATACATTTATTTTTTTATAGGTATGCGTGACGGGTGTATCAGAGCGTGAGTTTCGACCAATGAAATTCATTCACTTTGTATGACTGTCGGAGATTTATCTGCACAGAAGACAAAAAAAAAATCTCTTTGTAGTTTACTATGTACTAAATAAACACCGACAGAGTGAGTCTGGGAGGGGAGGAGGGGGGGTGTGTACTATTTATTTTGTTTAACTATTTGTGTATCACAGAGTAGGTTATTGCGCACGGCGTGTAGATTACTATCGGTATTTGGTGCACACAATCAGATATTGTACTACCTGCTGGTGTGGTTCTATGAGGAATGGAATGATAATGGAGGGAAATGGGGTGGGGGGGGGGGGCGAAGGAGTTGTTCTGTCCGTAGTAAATCAAACTAGAGTATTGTAAATGCTAGCGGCCTGTCTCTCTGTCAGTCCGTTCGTCTGTCTGTCTATCTATTTCTCTATATCTTAATAACAATGTATTGAGATTTGTATTTGTTTATTTTTTTTTGTGGGGACAACAGAATGAGCTCCTAAGAGATGGAGAGAAAGAAAAGGTGTGTGAGAGAGAGAGATAGGGAGAGAGAGAGAGGGAGAGAGAGAAAGAGAGGGAAGGAGAGAGAGGGGATGAGAGGGAGAGAGAGGGAAGGAGAGAGAGGGGGGAGAGAGAGATAGAGAGGGAGAGATAGAGAGAGTGAGAGAAAGAGAGAGAGAGAGAGAGAGAGAGAGAGAGAAAGAGAGAGAGAGGGGGGCAGTAAAAGTTGTGTTACTATTAATGTAGTATATGTCTTTTTATTGGCCTCTTCAGCAATAAGCTCAACAAAAGTATAACACCAGTTGACCCTTACTCGTTACAGATGTAGGCCATTACACACTTACATGTACTGGAGTCCATTTTTTTTGTCAATCTCTGCCTCCACGAAGGTATGTCGTCAATTCATTCTGGAGGCGGAAGTGATTCGAAGCGTCTCGTATCCAGGCAACGATGAGGATATTGTATCCACATCTTTCTACCCACTATCATAGACGCCCTTCATAACAATAATAATATAAAACAACAAACCCGTACCCTGATTGTCGACACCTTAACTCCCGCCCCTCCCCCTCCCACATACAACCATTTCTTTTTTTTGCCCATGTTGACAGAGGTGTGTGTGGGGGGGGGGCGTTTGTTGAGCTCTCCATTTGACCATTGTGTGTGTGTGCGTGCGTGTGCGCGCGAACGAGGCGGTTGAAGTGCGCTGGTCAATATTATGGGTAGACACAGATTACCATCTAGCGGCACCACGACATTACGCAGAGGTGTTGGTTGAATAGGTTGGAGATGGGGGGGAGGGGGGTTGGGGGGTTCTACAAACAGGTCGAGGGGGGGGAGGGGGAAGGCGTGCATCACGCAACACTCAAACCATTTACCAACGGAATTGGGGAAACGGATTAAGGTCCAGGAAGCAAATATACTTTTGGGCTGGGAGTTAGGACCTTGAGTCCTGACTGTTAAAACACGCTGGACGACTGATTGCTGGAAACACAGATGACAGAGATGGATGGATTATTGTTGGATGGATGACAGAGATGGATTGATAATTGTTGGATAGATGACAGAGATAGATTGATAATTGTTGGATAGATGACAGAGATAGATTGATAATTGTTGGATAGATGACAGAGATAGATTGATTATTGTTGGATAGATGACAGAGATAGATTGATTATTATTGGGTAGATGACAGAGATAGATTGATTATTGTTGGATAGATGACAGAGATAGATTGATTATTGTTGGATAGATGACAGAGATAGATTGATAATTGTTGGATAGATGACAGAGGCAATTTTTTTTCAGATATTTCATATATTACAGGGATAGATTGTTAATTACATTGTTCTATGGTGGATAGATGACATAGATAGATTGTCGGATTTATGACGTAGATAGATTGGTGGATAGATGACATAGATAGATTGTCGGAGAAATCGACTCCCGGTCGCAGACCGCAGAATGTAAAAATGAGAGATAGAAAAATAAAATATAACGACCACACAAGCCTAACCACACAAAACAGAGACCACAAACCAATGCACCGCGTTAACCACAAACAAAAAACACAAATAGTCTATGAACCATTGACTAGATGAAACCATTTAGCTTCAGTCCACATTAAACATACCCCCCCACCACCTACCCTCCCCAACACCCCTCCCCCTGTCCCCCACCCACACTTTATTATTCTCCAAATCTAACCTCCCCCCCATTTCCCCCGATTCCCCCTAATTTCATTTTATCTTTATATCTTTAAAATTAAAAAAAAAAAAAAATACAAAAATTCTTCGCCGATCTACGGACCAATAGAATTCTTTTGTTCATCAACCGTCTTAATACAGACGTTCTTATGAGGCGGGGGCGGGGGTGAAAGACGGGAGAGGGGCGCCATTATTCATAATACAGTTGCGCCCTCTATGGTTTTTTTTTTTTGTGTGTGTAGCTAGGTTAGTATGGATGAAGTGAGAGAAAAAAATATTATTTTTTTCCACATTGACTGGGAATTCAAGGGAAGTCACCCGTGTCCCATTAAGGGAAATCACTCGAAATATCTACGACTCCTTATTGAATGATTAGAACATATGCATTCAACTTAATTTCAAAGTTTTAAAGTGTTTGAATGGGCGTGTCGGAGGGGGTGGGTGGGGGGGAAGAAGGGTTGACAAGGAGCGTTGAAAAGAGGTTGGAACAAAAAGGTCCATAAACAAAAGAAAAACGATTAAGTCTGGTTGAAATTAAAAGTAGGTTTTTTTTTTCTGAAAGCTCACTCGTGTGGACGACTCAATCTTTACATACTTAGAAATGACCACATTTAGAATAGACTCATTAAACATTTCTTTTTTAAACATGAATAATCTTTCGTGGGGGGGTTTGACTGGGCTGAAGTCAATATGTGGTGGTGCTGCTTTATAGTTACACAAAAAAAAAAAATAAAGGTACCATTGACTTACGGTAGGTCATTTTTTTCAATTCACGCTCTTTGATGTTCTTAATTCATCAAAGTTTTGGTTTTAAAACAGATTACGAGCGGTGACGTGGGGAGTGGGGAAATGGGGCGGCAGCGTAAAGCTTAACAATCTGCTTCCACCAGCCCCCCCCCCCTTCCGCCCTTGCACCCACAGTCGCATCGGCGATTATTTTCTTTGACTGTGTTACCTCCCCCCCCCCCCCACATTAGATGCCTAAATGCCCCTAAGTATCGGCATCGTAATTAAGTCGACCTATTTATCAAACAGAATCGAGTTTTTTTTTTTTTAGAGTCAATGAACGAATACAGTGTTCGCCTCGGAGATTGTGTATGGAGTTTAAAAGGGGATGGGGGGGTGTGGTTGGGGGGTTGGTGGGGGAGGGGTAGGGGGCGTGTCTTTAGTTGGAATTCGATGAGCGAACGAAAAAAGAAAATTGTTTGAAGAAACGCGGGAAAAAAAAAATTAAAAAAAAATCTTTTACAGCAAATTCGGAATGAACAAAGTTCTATATTTTTGTTGAATGAAGCGATAGAACATTGGACAAATTTGTTGTACTGGAAGTAGTCGGCTCGACACTGTTCGTTATATCGCGAGCGATACCTATGTCAAGTGCACAGTACTGTCTCAGTGCACTGAGTGCAATGTATCATGAGGTCAATTGATTCCCTCCCCCCCCCATTCCCTCCCCACCCCCTTAAAACCACCAGCGCCGTCAACATGACCAAACACACAGATATTTGATTTCCCTTCATCTGGAGAGTACTGCCCCCCCCCTTCCCTTACTTCCTGCCAACTTGAAAACATTCTTGTAGCTATAGAAACAAATATGTCTACTCTTAAATATATTTTGTTTTCTTTAAAGATGTGCACAACTCTGGCTGTTTTAACTATTATCATTGTTTTTTTTTAAAGGCAACGTAAATGTTCTAGCCCTTGATAAACAACCCCCTTATTCCCTCCCCACTCCGTCATCTCAAAGCTTTAATACTCCGCACCTCCCTCCCCCCAAACCGATTATACTCTCTCCCTTAATACCATAAAAAAAAAAACCACACACAGGTTCGATAATCCAATAATGAACGTAAGATAGTTTTAAAAAAAAAGGCAGTTATCTTTTCCTTGAGCTATTGACACGCCAATCATTGACGACACATACAATTCATTAATGGACGAAAAAACACAACACAAACGAAGGGAAGGGGGGGGGGCATAAAGATGTACGAAACCAAAAAAAAACGTTTATTGAATTGCATGTGTGTGTGTGTGTTCGTCAGGGGGTCAAAGGTAAGGGGGAAGTCATCGTGGAAATAAATGAATGGTTAAAGGGGGGGGGGGGGAACGCTAGTCAAGAGGTTGGGGCACAAAATTTAAAATTCAAATTCTTTAGTCACGGATGAAATCTATAATATGTACAATTTCTTTTCCGATCCAATATTTTTAAAAGGATTGAACTAAAATGTTCATCTACACCCCGCCCTCCCCCCCCCCCCAGCTGCAATAAGTTCAACGTGAGATATGCAAATGAGCCTCAGTTTCATCTTCCCGGTCGATTATTTCAAACAGCGCGCACCCCCCTTAAACCTACCTCACGTGACTTAATTTGTTGTATTTTACACAGGCAGATCAAACATCTTACGTCATTGACAGTGGACTGACAATCATTTTTCTAATGTTGACCAAATGACACGTCTCGTCAATGGGCAAGATGTCCGGGGAGGAGCGGGTGGGGTGTTATTCAAAAAGGTAGTCGAACACAAGAATCCGGCTAAAATGTCACTAAAGATGTGACATTTGTGGTTTCTATTCAACGTCCTTCTGTTTGTGTGTTCGTTTGTTTGTGCGTGTGTGTAAGTGACACAGGAAAGTATAAACGGACGAAAAAAATAAATAAAACAAAAAAAAAGTGAAACCCCAGCACCACATCCAATTGATCCAGGTGGTTCTGGTGCCACTCCTCCTTCCCCCCCCCCCCCCCAGTGGCTGCGTGTGACGAATGACACATCCGGCGGAACATCACGAACTAGAACCGTTTTTATTTTAACTTCTACACTTTTTTTTTTTGAAAGTTCTTTCAGCTCTGTATTTCCGGTTTGCCGTGGACGATTTTGTTGAGAATATGTGTCATGGCCGCAGTCAGGACTTCAGGGGGCCCCTGAAACACTATGGCAAATTTGACAGAGACGGTGCCCCCTCCCCCTCGCCCCACCACCACCCTCCGCGAAAAAAAAATTGCAGCAATAGACTGGTGTTTCCCCTTTCCCTCTCGCGTCGCCGGATAGTGTTTTGTGTCCATACTTTTCAAATTTCACCTGACGTAAAACTAATACTAATAAAAGCGAGTTAGACTCATCCGTCAGTCTGTCTGTAACAGGGATATTCAAAGTCTCAAATGTTAATTGTCAACTTAACACAAAAAAATGTGAATACAATAAATACTTAGACATTTTGTTCGCTGCGCAGTGGGTATGTGACTACAAAGAGGTATTTCACGTGCTGACCATGATCAGTTTGAACAGTTACACTACGGGGGGGGGGGGCAGTGCGTTGACCCACTCTGAAGTCCAGTTATTTACAGCACTGACTAATCAATCAAAAGTTCCTGATTGTTAAGTAACAAAAAGTATTACGGTCAAGCAATGTCTGGTAAACCGGAATGTTGCGATGTATTAGACGAAGCGTCGTTAAGAGTGTCAACCGAACTTGACCAGTACAGACTAATTGACCTGGTCAGTAAGTACTAATTGGCCTGGTCAGTAAACACACAGCGCCTGGTTAGATTGAACCTGGTGACCTCATCAATTGAAACACAGTTCAGTACGGACTAATTGACCTGTTCACCTCAGTTAAGTCATTATAACCTGTTTAGTTTATACTTAAAAAAAAATAATTTTTTGTTTTAATACATGTTTAAAAAAAAATACTGTATTTTACATTTTAAAATCGTGTCTCCAAATCAAGGCTATATTGAAATCTTGACCCTCCCAACTAAAGTCTATATTGAAATCTTGACCCTCCCAACTAAAGTCTATATTGAAATCTTGACCCTCCCAACTAAAGTCTATATTGAAATCTTGACCCTCCCAACCAAAGTCTATATTGAAATCTTGACCCTCCCAACTAAAGTCTATATTGAAATCTTGACCCTCCCAACTAAAGTCTATATTGAAATCTTGACCCTCCCAACTAAAGTCTATATTGAAATCTTGACCCTCCCAACTAAAGTCTATATTGAAATCTTGACCCTCCCAACTAAAGTCTATATTGAAATCTTGACCCTCCCAACTAAAGTCTATATTGAAATCTTGACCCTCCCAACTAAAGTCTATATTGAAATCTTGACTCTCCCAACTAAAGTCTATATTGAAATCTTGACCCTCCCAACTAAAGTCTATATTGAAATCTTGACCCTCCCAACTAAAGTCTATATTGAAATCTTGACCCTCCCAACTAAAGTCTATATTGAAATCTTGACTCTCCCCCCTGCCCCCCCCCCCTACTGAAATCCTTATCAGACGTTGCTATACAAGATGTACCACAATATTTCCAATTGTTTCTTGAACAACCAATCAGATTCTTGTTTCAACGTCTTATCCCTTTAAATATTACATTAATTGGCTTACACACACACACACACACACAGAGAGAGAGAGAGAGAGAGAGAGAGAAAGAGAGAGAGAGAGAGAGAGAGAGAGAGAGAGCAGAGGAGAGGAGAGGAGAGGAGTGCGGGAAGGAGCACAAACAAAAGGGCCTTAGTTTACCCAACTCTGGAGCCAGTTCATAACTTAAGACACAGAGCAGACGTGGTTGGACTTGGCCGTAACATAAACATACCTACACACACACACCATGTTTGTGGTACTGTGTTACTGTTATCATGACATGACATCGTTTGGCGACCGGTGATATCTATCGCATTGTCTAAACAATATGGCATCGGCGTGCTCTTGGGTCAACAAGTTGTCGTGGCCGAGTAGTTAAGGCGATGGACTAGAAATCCATTGGGATCTTCCCGCGCAGGTTCGAATCCTGCCGACAACGACATTTTTTTTTTTTTTTTTTAAATTTTATCCAAGACTTTTTTTTTTGTATATAAAATTGTTAATGTTACTCTGGGATTGGTGGTGGGGAGGGAGGGAAGTGGGGTGGGGGAGGTTGTTTATTTATTAACATGAGGTTTTTTGTTTATTTCATTTTCAATTCCACCCACACCCGCCTCCCAACCTTGTAATGCTTTGTCTGTCAGTTCCCTAAAACGGAACGTAATAAGGGGCAACCATTTCCCCTCCCCCCCACCCCTCCGTGTATTACGGTTTTAGTTGTTCTCGTCATAGCTGTCTTTTTCTGATATTTATACAAATATAAACAAAAAAAAATCTAAGTGAAATATTGTCTTTATCTGTGACCCCCCCCCCCCAGGGCCTTATCCCTCCTCACCTTAGCCCCCACCCCCCCAGTACAGATCAGGTACATTGAACCCATCAACATAAATCGCCGTGGAAAAAGGTTAAAGAAAAGAATTTGTTTTTTTTTTAGTTTGTTTGAGCGTGTGTGTGTATGTGTGTGCAATCGCGATGACGTCATTCAAATTCAGAAGGCGTTGCCCCGAGACCAACCAGTTACCGATACAATTACGTGCCAGCCAGCAGCCTCGAATCCCTCGCTTCTCTTTTCTTTACTTTCTCTCCCCCTCCCTTCCCCGTCCCCCACCCATGCCCTCTCCCCTGTCCCCTGCATAATCTCTCATTTCCTTCTCCCTTATTTTCACTGCTATCTATCGCCAAGCTTTATTACATAATAAGATGGGGGTGAAGAAAGAAAGAAAGAAAGAGGCCGTGGTTTAGTTAATGCCTGCAGCTCTAAATAATGATAAGTCTGTGATAACAGAGAATACTAAAAGACGGCGAAATGTATTGATGCGCTGCTGGATATAGTCAACAATATAACAAGAGAAGAAGAAGAAGAAAAGGTATTTTTATGTTTTGGTTGATAATTAAATGAAATATTCAATATATATATATATATATATATATAGTGCAGTGCTGGGCCAAAGTACCGGCTACTTGGACATCTGTCTGGGGCACTGCAAAGAGCACATCGGGCTTTCGACAAGTTTTATTATAGGTATGTTAAATAGGGAAGCACTGAAGTCTTCAGCTCGCTCGCTCCCCAGGGCGCCAGAAGCCGTGGGGCCGAAACTGAAATAATGTTTATATCAATATGGAAATTACGTTTAGGTGTCCGTCATTTCCGACGATACGTCAAACGTTTCCCCAATACATTACGTAATAAGTGAACGACCCTTTACACGGCAAGGAAAAGCTAGTGCCTTTTTTTTTTAGTTAAACGAATGAGATTTGTATATAAATGTGCTCCACCCCCCCCCCCCCCCTGTTTCACTGCACTACGTAAGTCGAACCTTTCCCTAACCGCCTGTAAGTCATGTTTTCATATTGATACCGGTGTGAACTGATAGAATGAAATCACTTTGAAGTTAAATTACTTGCATGCACATTGCACACGATTGGTTTCATCATAGTCAAGATGTGTGTAATGTTAGGTAAATACGGTAGCCACCAGTTTTATCTTTGGACAGACGGAGAGAGAGAGAGGGGGGGGGGGGAGGGGGGAGAGACTGAGAGGGGAAGTGATAGAGAGAGGGAGACAATGAAGAGGGAGGGAATGAGGGAGAGGGGGAGAGTGAGGGAGAGATAGAATGAGGGGAGAGGGGGAGAGATAGAGAGAGAAGGATGAGGATAGGTGGGGACGGGGAAAGGAACGGAGAGAGAGAGATAGAAAGGGAGAGAGAGGCAGGTAAATGAGGAGTAATGCTAAGACAACATTTACGATGATGTATTACCATTTTTTTTCTTCTATTTTTTTTATTTAAAAAAAAACCGAACGAATTACAATGAATCCAGCCACATTGGAGTTTCGTCCTAATCGCACGAGGTATTAATCTTGTCACACGGAATGTCACAGACACACAAACCCTTGCAAAGGGAGAGGAGCAATTCTGTGCCAAGTGTTGTCTAAATGTCACATAGAGGGCGCTATCAGTTCGAGTGATTTTGTGTGTGTGTAAATTTATTATTCGTGGTGGGAGGGACAGATAACTCGCCGGTTTGGTACTACATGCTGGTAGCTGAGTGATCTCCCTGTGGCGATAGTTCGTTTCTCTCCCCTCCCTCCACCCTCACCCCACACACACACCTTTACATTGTGAAAGATCATTTGTTTGGTTGCCTCTGTGGCAATATTGCTGTCATTAGCGTGTCTTGTAATGGCTTCCTGTGGGGCTCATGGCTGCAGCTAATATTGCTGTTATTAGTATGTCTTGTCAATGGCTTCCTCCGGGGTTCATAGCTGCAGCTAATATTGCTATCATTAGTATGTCTTGTAACGGGTTCATGGCTGCAGCTAATATTGCTATCATTAGTATGTTTTGTCAATGGCTTCCTGTGGTGGTTCATAGCTGCAGCTAATATTGCTATCATTAGTATGTCTTGTAATGGGGTTCATGGCTGCAGCTAATATTGCTGTCATTAGTATGTCTTGTCAATGGCTTCCTGTGGTGGTTCATGGCTGCAGCTAATATTGCTATCATAAGTATGTCTTATAATGGGGTCATGGCTGCAGCTAATATTGCTGTCATTAGTATGTCTTGGAATGGCTTCCTGTGGTGTTCATGGCTGCAGCTAATGTCTTAGCCAGGCCTGACGAAGGCCACTGCGGGCCTGATGTTTTTTTTATCTAACGAGGGCCTAATGTAACGAACAAAACGAGGGCCTAATGTAACGAACAAAACGAGGGCCTTATGTAACGAACAAAACGAGGGCCTAATGTAACGAACAAAACGAGGGCCTAATGTAACGAACAAAATGACAACACATATGACAAATGGGAGATAAACGGATACATGGGGGGGGGGGCGCCGATCTGTGTACAGGTTCAATGCCATATACTCATTAGCCTTGTGGTTAGTTCTGCCATTGGGTCAGGTTGATTGAGTGGCAGAACAAGACATAACAATGTTTATGAGACTCTCAGTATCCATTTCAAATTTGAAATATATAAATGAGCCGAGAGTGGTTGTCATATGACACATGACATGCCGCTCTGTTTAACCTAGGTGACACATGACATGCCGCTCTGTTTAACCTAGGTGACACATGACATGCCGCTCTGTTTAACCTAGATGACACATGACATGCCGTTCTGTTTTAACCTAGGTGACACATGACATGCCGCTCTGTTTAACCTAGGTGACACACATGTAATGGGCATGTCGAGAATCATGCACTGCTTTCATGAAGCGGAAGCTACAAGAGATAATTGTTTGGCAGATCTGTTGTTTTATTCCTGGACCCCCCCCCAACCCCGCACCCCACCCCCTTACCCTACCGTCCTACCTCCCCCTCCAACCTCGGGACATGTCGCGTTACCGGGTTGTAAAGCATGACGTCCAGTCTGGTGGTTGAATGATTGCTTACTGGTTGTAGAGGGCTGTATTGCCTCACTGTGTACTGGTGTGTATAGTAAGTTGGGTTATCTGTTGCAGCGTTCGACGTGTAGATTTTTATGGCCCGTGAATATGTCTGTTTATCTTTAAGTTGTGTATAAAATATGCCTATATGCTTTTTCTGTCTGTTGGTTGGTATGTTTTCTGTGTCTGTCTGTCTGTGGGCGAATCTAAGTTTATCGATCTGTTATTTTTTTTTCAAATCTTTATTCATCAATTTCTATGTCTCTATCTGTCTGTCTATCGATCTATCTATCTGTCTATCGATCTATCTGTCTGTCTATCGATCTATCTATCTGTCTATCGATATATCTCTCTGTCTATCGATCTATCTATCTGTCCACCCATTTCTATGTCTATGCATTTGTCTGTTTTAGTGCACGTCTGTCTATCTATTCGGCTGTTTATTATATTTGTCCGTCTGTCTGTATTCGTCTATAAAAGATTCAAGGACCCCCCCCCCAAAAAAAAAGAGCCCCCAAAATGTATGGCCCCTGGTGAATGACATGAAAGATATTTTTAGTAGTGCGCACAATGAGTCACCAAGTTATCTCACAGCGTTATCAAAACATCAACAACAACAACAACACGTATTTAGACAAGTTTTATTATATTTTTTTTAATGACCGTGTGATAAACGTGACCTATTTAAATACGTGTCCTACTTGATAACTCCAGGAAATGTGGACCACCAGTGCACTGCGTGAAATTGTAATTAGTACACCAGGGACTTAGTAAATAGTCAAAGGGGATATGGAACGGTTCTCATGCGTATAACGGGCGTCTTCCTAGTCCAAGTCTGTTTCACATTAACAGGTGGATGACATTCTCGTGTATTTGAGAATTCCAGATATCGGTCTCGGACATGCCCCCCCCCCCCCCCCCAAGCATAAGACGCATTAGGAATTAATATTTTAGGGACCATTTTTTTCAACGGGGGACATTGGGCATTGGTCAGTCCCCTCTGCTTATTTGCTCTACTTAGTAAAAATGTATTACCTGCCCCCCTGCTATTGCCTGGCCCATGCTGTAGAATGCCTGGCCCCTGCTGTAGAATTTTCACGCTACGGGGCTGGCATTGGTCCAGATTCAAACCCTGGGCCGCCGATGTCAGCACTAGACAACCCAGCGCCCATCGTGCAGCATGGATACCCACAATTACACATGCCAACTAATAAACACAAACATTCATACGAGGAAAACATAGTCAAAAAGACATAAACAATCCACAGCAATTCGTCGTTGGGGGACCCCTGGGCAGAGATTAACAGATAATAGTTGACTCTGGGCAAAGCTACTCGACGGGGCTCATATTATAAAATTTGAAAGGAATTTATTCAGCAAGGGAGGGGGGCTTTCGGGCGTGTAAAACACACTTACACAAAACTAACAGAAAACACATACACTTGACATACACAACAATAAATAAATAAATAAATAAGCGTACATAATCGCAAGTTTGGCAATCCTTGATTATTCTATAAAAAAAAAAAAGCAGAGATATCTATTAGTTTTACAAGTCCACATAAACACGATTTACTAGTTAACACACTGTGTTAAGTTCTACCAACACACATTCTTAAAAACATACATAAACGTCTACCAGTACACGTCTACCAGTACAAACACAAACACACTCGTCGTCTATCGGTACGAAAGCAGTGCGACAAACAGCAGGGCTGCGGTTACATCACCAAGGGTAAATTACTCCAGTTGATAAGACAACTATAGGTTTACGTCTTTTTAATCGGAAACTGGCAGGGGGGCGTGGAAGGTGTGTCAAAACAACACTACCAGCACTGGGATATAAGGCAGTGGTTCTAAAAACTGCTGTCTTGACCCCGGGGGTGGGGGGGGGGGTAATTCAAGCTGGTCGTAGGTGGGCGACCGTTATTTCAACCGCGGGGTCGGAGGAAGGGGTCCCCAAGGATTTCATAGTTTATCGGTTTCCCTTGAACTTTTTTGACTGTAGCACTGTTAAAATCGACCACAATTTTTTCTCTATAGGTATATCTCACTGTTGGTTAATCTATTTTCGAGTTAGGCCTCCTCCCCCCTTCTCCAACCCCCCCCCCCCGACCCCTGAACAACACCTATGATCCGTGATCAATGACGGTCGATTGATTTCTGCAATCACAAACAACAGAAGACATGACCTGGGATAGCAAAGACTTTTCACATGTTCGATCGATAACTGGATGACGTCAATACACAGGGTCTTCATTTTTCTTTTCAATTTATTGTAAAACTGCGGTTACGTCAGCATACGAACGACAAACCTATCCCCCCCCCACGTGTACTATTTAAATAAAGTCACCAGAACATAAAAGCCTCGGGTCGGCGCGACACGGTCAAATCTCGTACGATCTGGCATCCAGTTACTCTCTAACACAACATGCACAAATGTAATGCGCAGATTGGAGATTTTTTTTTACTATGTTTCCTACAGGTCTGGCCTACATTGCGTCATTATCGTTTCCAATACGAGTTTAAAACACTCTCTAAACAAATGGCTTCGTGCATTTATTGCAAATCAATGGCAGAGAAAGTCGGATAGCTGTCACATGTAAATCCACCAAGGAAAATAAAATGTCACAATGAATACAAACGTTTGTGTATCAATTTTTGTACAGTTTTAACTTTTATCCCTAAATTAATAACTTCTGGCCCGGCGCTCTCCTGACACTTCCAGAGGAAAATTCATATTTGGGGGGGGGGGGGGGTGTCCCCTTAGGACCATATTTATTAGCAGTAAATATTTGAATGGTAACCTTTTTTACAATGACGGTGGTCGCATGATTTGCCTAGCAATTTGAAAGTCTCTGTGATCTATTCTTTTCACAAGTAGGCCAACCCGTTTTATCTTTGACGTATACAAATCAATATTCTTGTAAATCTCTAGTTACATTTATCGTATGCCCGTTGATCGATATATTGTCTTAAGTTATTTATTTAGCGCTTGAACGCAAATCTCCACCGAGTGGGGCCTCTGATAACTCCACAGAATGGAGCCCTGAAGACTCCACCGAATGGGGCCCCTGAAAATTCCACCGAATGGGACCCCTGAAAACTCCACCGAATGGGGCCCCAGAAAACTCCACCGAATGGGGCCATGAAGACTCCACCGAATGGGGCCCCTGAAAATTCCACCGAATGGGGCCCCTGAAAACTCCACCGAATGGGGCCCTGAAAAAACTCCACCGAATCTCCTGCGATCAAACTCGCACAAGTGCTGTCATTATATAGCAGATGAATGTACCCATCGGGGGGGGGCCGCCAAGTATGTTTGGGCTGAAGCCCATTAATATTAATATTATATATTATGATGATACAGAAACACACGCACACGCACATATACATATATATATATATATAAAATATATATATATATATATATATATATATATATATGACAGGTTTAATGTTGGTAACAGAACTGTGTTAGTGTATCTGTCACAATCCTTCATGTTCCTAGTAAATAAATTAGAGAGGTGGGGGGGGGGCAGGGTCGGTAAAAGAAGCTGGTCCTTGGTGCGGGGGGGGGGGGGAATGAGGGGAGGAGAGATGAGACGCAACTGCGACCACTATCTGTGCCTCATTATCAGAAGAAAGACAGATCGCCGGACAGAATCTCCAGATGTCAGGGTCATGACGAAAAGATGTCATTTGAAAAAATAGGTCAGTAGAATAACAAACGAAACTAAAACATTGTAAAAATAGAAATGAAAGCAACAGATAAAAGTAATAGCGATGCGTAAAAAGAAAAACAGCAATAACAGAAATAACAGCAATAACTGCAATAACAGAAATAACAGCAATAACAACAATAACAGCAATAACAGAAATAACAGCAATAACTGCAATAACAGAAATAACAGCAATAACAACAATAACAGCAATAACGGAAATAACAGCAATAACAACAAAAACAACAATAACAACAATAACAACAATAACAGCAATAACAACAATAACAGCAATAACAACAATAACAGCAATAACAACAATAACAGCAATAACAGAAATAACAGCAATAACAACAATAACAACAATAACAACAATAACAACCATAACAACAATAACAGCAATAACAACAATAACAGCAATAACAACAATAACAGCAATAACAACAATAACAGCAATAACAGAAATAACAGCAATAACAACAATAACAAGTTGAAGATTCACCATTGAAATAATTGCTGACATCAACAGAATCCTAATTGATTATTATATACTGCCTCACTAACCCTCTAGAACCCCCTATCCAACTTGTTTCCACACACACACACACACACACACACAAACACACACACACAAACACACACATCTAATAAAATTTCCCTTTTTTATAATTGAGTCGGGAATAAAATGAGCAATTTTTTTGTCTTCCTGTTAGGTCAGGCCAGGCCTAGGGTGACAATTTGACTTACGGACTGACAGAACCTGTGTCTATGTGTGTGTGTGTGTGTGTGTGTAGGGCAGTAAGGTGGTAGAGAGGTGTGTGTAAGAGAGAGAGACCGACGATTGCGCACAGCTGAAACTATGAATGAACCCGGTCGGGATCGACCCCCTCCCACACACACACACACATACACACACACACACACACACACACTCTCAAACTAACCAAGAATCTGGTCTTCAGCATATGAAATGAATCGTTAAAAACAGCTGTGAAAAACTAACTCAAGAACCTTGACAAGAATACGCCGCGATGAACTACTGACAGTTGACTGTTGTTGTACGATTCTGCGACATTATGGTCGGCTTTCGATCAAAATCAGAAGACAAATGTGAACATAATGCATATCACGTGATCTAAGAAGTTAGATGATGGCTAAATGTAATTGAAACGTCAAAGAAATTGAGCTTGCAATTAACTGATTCATTGTACGACAACACCATGAGAGATTACAGCACAAATAGAACAAAGGAAGAACTCAACCAAGGAGCAGGTAACTCCAGTAGATCAGAAACGGGCAGGTAAATTTGGCGGGAGGAGAGGGTACGGGCGGTGAATGCAAGCTTTCAGAAAATAAGGTTTGTGCTAAGGTGAATAGTTACTTCCGCAAGTCAGCACCAATCTTGCGGGGGCCTGTGGCGCAACGGATAACGCGTCTGACTACGGATCAGAAGATTCCAGGTTCGAATCCTGGTAGGCTCGAAAATATTTTATTTATTTATTTTTTTTTAATTTCACATTTTTATCAATCAACTTCAAAATAATTCATAACATTTATTAATATTTTACAAATATACAAATGCGGTAAAATATGATAAAATACTCCGTAAAAGGGGGGGGGGAGTGAATGCTCTTCAAAGCATTTGTGACCCAGATAAAGTGTCAGAGAGGTTAAGGTATACAAACAATCTTGTGTCAAAGGTTATTAGTGTTTTGAAAGTACCTGGCGCGTCTCGCGTAAAACTGAATTGGTGTTCTCAAACTTATACTTTTAACCCCCCATCGCTAGTCAGGTCAGACCACTGGTCCACTTCATTTCCCCCCCCCCCGCCCCATCACTAGTCAGTTCAGCCCACCACTGGCCTATATCATCGCCCCTTTCCGTCACTCAAATCCCTCTAAATCTCCTTTCACAAATACTCCCTTTCACCCCCGCACTTTTCACCTTTCCTCACACCATGTGACCCCCGTATTATCCCCCTTACTCTATGCACCTCACACAAAAGCTAATAGCTAGTGTATCAGACAGTTGTGTTGTTTTCTTTCCTCACAGCTGAAATGGGTTTTCAAATTTATTTTTTTTTTAAGTTTTGATGGGGAGGGAGGGAGGCGGAACGGAGGAGTCAGGCTTTCAATAAAACTCAATCAAATCATCTTTTGTCGAACATGATGTGGAAACTGAAGAGGAGAAGGGAGGGTGTGTGTGTGTGTGTGTGTGTGTGTGTGTGTGAGTGTGATGGAGGGTGGCAGGTAGATGAGTCTTTTGTGATTAGGAAGGAGTTATGGAAGGGGAGAAGGAGGGGGGGAAGAGTTGGTCTAGATTTTAATGCTGACTCGACAAATTTGCCCCACAATTACGTCCCATAATTGTTTGTTTCTTTTCAATAGGTCATCTAGTAATGTTATCAAGTCAAGAGTTCGGCTGTTGTGGTCCCTGTGTGAGGATCTCAGAGACTAGGGTCGCAACATAGAGCACCAACCCCCCCCCCGGCCCCCCATTCACTTCCAGTACTGACAGACTCAGACAATGTTCTTTCTAATTTTCCGGCGGCGGCCGAGTGAGACGAAAATCTATTTATTGGCTGGTGCGTAACTTTGGAAAGAAATTTAAATTGGTGGTGCGCAAAAAAAAAATAACGGCTAAACGGGACATGGGTGCGCTCTGGTGTAATGTCTGCACGTGGACTCACTCAGCATGTTGTGTGCACGCCGCATACAGCACAGAGGGGAATATCGGACTCCATTCCGTCAGTGGGCGTAGCAAGAGGTGCATGTTGTTTTCTCTGCTGATGCTTAATAGTTCGATCTATTATTGGCTGTATTATTGGCGATTCATACTGAGTCACGTGGTTTTATTGGCTGCGTTATCAGATATTATTTCAATTGATGCGGATCTCTAAATAGAAATTTTTTTTTGTTTTAATACTGAAATTGCGGCTTTTATTGATCTCATGTGTGGTCCTCACAGTGGTACCATTGCTGTCCTCACAGTGGTACCATTGCTGTCCTCACAGTGGTACCATTGCTGTCCTCACAGTTGTACCACTGCCATTAGTTTAGTGACCCATTTTACATGGGAGTTGATGGGAGTGCTCTGAAGACTAAATGTGTGAGAGAGGTAGAGATATACAGACAGACACGAGAGAGAGAATGAGAGAGAGAGAGAGAGAGAGAGAGGAGGGGGATAGAGATATACAGACAGACACGAGAGACAGAGAGAGAGAGAGAGAGAGAGAAAGAGAGAGAGAGAGGCAGAGAGATAAAGAGAGAGAGGTGTGAATTGGAAAAAAAGAAACGGGCCATAACTTCGGGCGCCAGCAACACAAACATTTACAGAGTGTGCCCCCGTCACGTGTCACCTTATAATTGTAAGACTGTCGAACAACAACAACAGCAACAACAACAACAACAACAACAACAACAACAACAACAACAGCAACAACAACAACAACAACAACAACAACAACAACAACAACAACAACAGCAACAACAACAACAGCAACTCCATGTGAGTCTGCTAGCATGACCCTCCATCCCTCCCCCCCCCCACTGACCTTCACACATCAGGGGCAGAGATGGACAGTTTCAAAATGTTTGACCTTTACGTCCACCTCTCGACTCCCCATCCATCCAATTTAACAACATGCTTTTTTTTTCTCCCTCCTCTTTCCAAATGACCTTTGACATAGCCAGAAGTCAAATTTTTTTTTTGGAGAACTGGGAGAGTTGAGAGAGGGAGGAGTAGGGGGGGGGGCTGCGGAGGCGGGGGGGGGGGGCTAAAGTTAGCCATGGCAGGACAGTCCACTTTAATAAATGGAACCACTCATATTAGACATTTTCTAACACTGAATTTATCTGAACCTAATGATGACCTTTAGAGATGAGGGGAAGGAGTGCTCCATTGGTGTTTGGTTGAGTGGCGGCGAGTTCGGAAAGACCGACGGATGGGTTGATGGTTCAAACCGCCTTAGCCCTTCCCATAGTGCCCGGCTGTTACCAGAGAAGTTGAGATACTGTAGTTACAGAATATATATATTATCCCCGTTAAAAAATGGTTGAATTTTTCGCCTGGGGCGGGAAGGGGGCGGGAGGGCGGAGGGCTCTAAACAGAAGTGAACCATTTTCCATAACAAAAAGTACTAAAGCAGGACTGATGCCGATCGCTGTCTCCCCCCCCCCCCCTTCCACGTACAGTTACACCACAGGGGCATTTTTTTCTCCATTTATATCAACGTACATGACTTAACTTACATGACTTGATGTGCATAGCTTTATGTATATGATTTAACTTACATGACTTTATGTGCATAGCTTTATGTGCATGACTTAACTTACATGACTTGATGTGCATAGCTTTATGTACATGACTTAACTTACATGACTTGATGTGCATAGCTTTATGTGCATGACTTAACTTACATGACTTGATGTGCATAGCTTTATGTGCATGACTTAACTTACATGACTTGATGTGCATAGCTTTATGTACATGA
>JAGDYQ010000108.1:582200-607200 GCA_021962125.1 Bulinus truncatus
TACAGTACTCAACAAGTAAAATACTACGGTATATGAACACCAAGTAAATACTACTGATAACAAAACAAGTAACCACTATATGTACACAATGCTAGTAAATACTACTGTACACAACAAGTAAATACTACACAGTACACAACAAGTGAACCACTATTAGTATCTCCCAAGAAGTAATTAAGCGCTCAAATACATAGCATCGCAGTGAAAGTCGTTGATTCAACTTTTTCAACAAAAAAACTTTTCAAAATTAATTTATTTCATTCTAAATGGCTACAAATACAACTATACTTCAAATGCATGCGAGATGAAGTCTGGGATTAAATATGCCCTTTGTTACTAATTTAAGAATGGTTTACATTTATAATTTCTAGTGTTCCCATACTTATGAGGGGGGGAAGAAAGGGGGTTGTGGGTAAAGGTGCAGTAAGTACATTAGCTTACGTCAGAGACCCTCTCGCTGCCACACAAACCTGAGAAGATCAGGATGATCCATATCAATGACGTGTTAATCCCGGCTGAGAATTTTGCATGCGATTTTGGACCCTAGAGATTATGTGTATAAGATATGAGAGTCTTAGATATACATGAGGCTTTGTCAGTAGGTCGAGCATCATCTGGAGCCCCGGGTTTAAAAACAGCCGACCCTCAAATTGAAAACAAAACAGTGCTCGTCGACAAGCAAGTGCATCAGGGTTTATGGATAATAACAGTGCAAGAATGGACACGACAGGGTTAGTGGATAATACAGGGTTATTGACATGATGAGGGTGATGGACATTACAGGGTTATGGACACGACATAAGTTTATGGACATTACAGGGTTATGGACACGACAGGGTTATGGACACGACAGGGTTATGGACATCGACATGTTTATGGACAGAGTTCACCGAATTGTTATTTTCTTTCAGTAAAAATCTGATGCAGTACCTTAAATTAAAAGGGTAAAAGAACTCACATTAATCCAATTTAATAGTAGACGTTTATTTCAGTGTATTTTCAAAATACTGAATAGGGTTTTTTACATTAGATCTACTGTAGTCTGGGTACCGCACCGTACCGTACTGCAGCCGCGCATTTCACTAACTAGGGTAGATAACAAAGCGACAAGAGTGCAATCAGAGAAAGCAAAAAATATCCAGCAAAATGACACTTAACAAACTGCCCCTCCCCCCTCCCCTCCCCCCCTCCCCAAGGGCCACAAGAACCGACTTAACAAAATAACATGGATGGGTTATCTCGCACGAGATAAGTTGAGGGGGTGTGGCTTTTTCTTGTAACTCACAAAACTCAATGTATGCAGTATCAAGATAAACGGAGTCTTTTTTGTGTCCCTAACAAAACTAAATGTATGTAGTATCAAGATAATCGATAGTCTTTTTGTGTCCCTAAGAAACTAAATGTATGTAGTATCAAGATAAATTGGAGTCTTTTTGTGTCCCTAACGAAACTAAATGTATGTAGTATCAAGATAAACGGAGTCTTTTTTGTGTCCCTAACAAAACTAAATGTATGTAGTATCAAGATAAACGGAGTCTTTTTGTGTCCCTAACAAAACTAAATGTATGTAGTATCAAGATAAACGGAGTCTTTTTGTGTCCCTAACAAAACTAAATGTATGTAGTATCAAGATAAACGGAGTCCTTTTGTGTCTCTAACAAAACTAAATTATGTGTATCAAGATAAACGGAGTCTTTTTGTGTCCCTAACAAAACTAAATGTATGTGAGTATCAAGATAAACGGAGTCTTTTTTGTGTCTCTAACAAAACTAAATGTATGTAGTATCAGGAGATAAACGAAGCTCCTTTGGTGTCTCTAACAAAACTAAATGTATGTAGTATCGAAGATAAACAAGTCTTTTTGTGTCTCTAATAAAACTAAATGTATGTAGTATCGAGATAAACGAAGTCTTTTTTGTGTCTCTAACAAAACTAAATGTATGTAGTATCGAGATAAATGAGTCTTTGGGTCTCTAACAAAACTAAAGCAATGTAGTATCGAGATAAACGGAGCTTTTTGTGTCCCTAACAAACTAAAATGTATGTAGTATCGAGATAAACGAAGTCTTTTTATGTCTCTAACAAAACTAAATGTATGTAGTATCGAGATAAACGGACTCTTTTTGTGTCCCTAAGAAAACTAAATGTATGTAGTATCAAGATAAACGGAGTCTTTTTGTGTCCCTAACAAAACTAAATGTAATGTAGTATCAAGATAAACGGAGTCTTTTTGTGTTAACAAACTAAATGTATGTAGTATCGAGATAAACGAAGTCTTTGTGTCCCAAAACTAAATGTATGTAGTATCAAGATAAACGTGAGTCTTTTTGTGTCTCTAGCAAAACTAAATGTATGAGTATCGAGATAAACGAAGTCTTTTTGTGTCTCTAACAAAACTAAATGTATGTAGTATCGAGATAAACGAAGTCTTTTTGTGTCTCTAACAAAACTAAAAGTATGTAGTCATCAAGATAAACGGAGTCTTTTGTGGTCCCTAACAAACTAAATGTATGTATCGAGATAAACGAAGTCTTTTGTGTCCCTAACAAAAACTAAATGTATGTGTATCAAGATAAACGGAGTCTTTTTGTGTCCCCTAGCAAACTAAATGGCACATGTAGTATCGAGATAAACGGAGTCTTTGTGTCCCTAACAAACCTAAGTATGTAGTATCAAGATAAACGGAGTCTTTTTGTGTCCCTAACAAAACTAAATGTATGTAGTATCAAGATAAACGGAGTCTTTTTGTGTCCCTAACAAATCTAAATGTATAGTATCAAGATAAACGGAGTCTTTTTGTGTCCCTATTACAAAACTGAATTATGTAGTATCAAGATAAACGAGTCTTTTTTGTGTCTCTAACAAAACTAAATGTATGTAGTATCAAGATAAACGGAGTCTTTTTTGTGTCCCTAACAAAACTAAATGTATGTAGTATCAAGATAAACGGAGTCTTTTTGTGTCTCTAACAAAACTAAATGTATGTAGTATCGAGATAAACGAAGTCTTTTGTGTCTCTAACAAAACTAAATGTATGTAGTATCGAGATAAACGAAGTCTTTTTGTGTCTCTAACAAAACTAAATGTATGTAGTATCGAGATAAACGAAGTTTCTTTTTTTGTGTCTCTAACAAAACTAAATGTAAGTAGTATCGAGATAAAACGAAGTCTTTTTTTGTGGTTCTAATAAACGCTAAATGTATGTAGTATCGAGATAAATCGGAGTCTTTTTGTGTCTCTAACAAAACTAAATGTGTATGTAGTATCGAGATAAACGGAGTCTTTTTGTGTCCCTAACAAAACTAAATGTATGTGTAGTATCGAGATAAACGAAGTCTTTTTTGTGTCCCTAACAAAACTAAATGTATGTAGTATCGAGGATAAACGAAGTCTTTGTGTCCCTAAGAAAACTAAATGTATGTGTATCAAGATGTTCGGAGCCTTTTTTGTGTCCCTAACAAAACTAAAAATGTATGTAGTATCATATAAACGGAGTCTTTTTTGTGTCCCTAACAAAACTAAATGTATGTAGTATCGAGATAAACGAAGTCTTTTTGTGTCCCTAAGAAAAACTAAATGTATGTAGTATCAAGATAAACGGAGTCTTTTTGTGTCTCTAGCAAAACTAAATGTATGTAGTATCGAGATAAACGAAGTCTTTTTGTGTCTCTAACAAAACTAAATGTATGTAGTATCGAGATAAACGAAGTCTTTTTGTGTCTCTAACAAAACTAAAAGTATGTAGTATCAAGATAAACGGAGTCTTTTTGTGTCCCTAACAAAACTAAATGTATGTAGTATCGAGATAAACGAAGTCTTTTTGTAACCCTAACAAAACTAAATGTATGTAGTATCAAGATAAACGGGAGTCTTTTTTGTGTCCCTAACAAAACTAAATGTATGTAGTATCGAGATAAATCGGAGTCTTTTTGTAACCTGCTAACAAACCTAAATGCATGTAATTGGTATCCATGATAAACGGGGAGCCTTTTGTGTCTCTAACAAAACTTAATGTATGTAGTATCAAGATAAACGGAGTCTTTTTGTGTCTCTAACAAAACTAAATGTATGTAGTTTTTTCTACTAAATAGAACTATGATAAATGCTTTTTATTTTAATCTTATAAATCTAATGTGCTGTTTGTCAAATACTTTTTTTTTTTTTTGGTAAATTTTCCAGTGTCTGAAGTCAGTCTAGCGTGGAGACAGTTCGGTCGTCTGCGCAGAGTTAAACTGTTACGTTCGTGTTTAGTTTTTATTTTAAATGTAAAATGTAGTCTTAAAATGGTTGAGCCCAACATGTATAGTTTTTTTTTTTGGTGTTTAAGAGAACATTTAAATTGTAGCTATAACACTCAGAGCAAGTCATGGGTTATATGGGAATCATGGGTCATGGGTCAAGCTCAGTGACCCATGACTTACTCTGATAACACCAACTGAACTTAACAACTGAAGGATGACCAGCCATTGATACGACGCCAAAAAAAAAAATCAAAGTTGTAGAAGCGGACCAGCAGGAGAATGGCAGACGGATGGATAGACGGACAGGTAAAAAGATGGACAGACTTACGAAACGAAGGACACATCCACAGACAGACGAACGGACGGACGGACGGAAGACACACAAAAAAAGCAGGTTTATCGGCAGAACGGTTTGTAGGTCTTTGAGGGCCCCATGGCGAACGGGTACCCGTGGTGGCCTCTGTTGTAAGAATTCAGAGGCGTACCTAGGATGGGGAGATCAGGGTCCAAATTTGAAAGTCCCCCCGAGCCCAGCTTGAGGGGGCCCCCCAAAATTTTGTTTACATTAAAATATTAATTACATCATGTCATGTCATGGTGTCGAATGTCAAAATGTCAAAATGCCAAGCCCCCCGGGCCCCCAAATTATAAGGAATTAATACTGGATAGGTGGGCTAGTTTACCCATGCATTGGAACATATCGGTTTAACCTATACATTAGAACATATCGGTTTAACCTATATATAAGAACATCTATGTTTAACCTGTCCTTAAGAACAGCTATAATTATCCTATCTTGAACAACAGCTATAATAACTTATCCGACCTAAAGAACATCTCTGTTATGAAAATAGTTGTTTAAACTATCCATACGAATATTAGCTGTTTAACCTATCCATAAGAACATAGCTGTTTAACATATCCGTAAGAACATCGCTGTTTAACCTATACATAAGAACATAACAGTTTAACCTATCCATAAGAACATAACAGTTTAGCCTATCCATAAGAACATAACTGTTTAACATATCCGTAAGAACATCGCTGCTTCTTTAACCTATCCGTAAGAACATAACAGTTTAGCCTATCCGTAAGAACATAACAGTTTAGCCTATCCGTAAGAACATAACAGTTTAACCTATCCATAAGAACATTTCGTGTTTTTTAACCTATCCATATATCCATAAGAACACTTCTGTTTATCCTTTCCCCCACCTCCCTTAATTAAAAACAGCTGTTTCAGTTATCCTTAAGATCATCTTCCACCTTTCCATAAGAACTGTTCAGCTGGGATTTTTTAGTAACGAGCGAAGAGAATACACCATCAGTCCCAGTCTCTACTTCTCTGTCTATCCCTACTCTGTCTGTCTATCCGAGCACACAACAAAAACCGAAGTCAATGCATCGGAATACATTCTTAACGTGTGCCATTTTTTGCCACAAATGAAACCTTCTAGTGAATCTCAATCGAATCGGGCGATTTGCTTAGCGTGTACAACGATGCAAAAATGGCTGATGGCTCTAATATGACAATATTCCCCTTTGAGTAAGCGATATGACCGACATCTGATATGGTTGTTATACGCGGCCTGCCAAATATAATTCCTGATGACGTATACGGTTTTTGCAAATCATGGCCCCAGGGCATATAATAATAATAACCAGGGCTGTAGATAGTGCTATTTGTTGTTATTGTTTGTTTTTATATTGGCAAACATACACGTTATAATGCAAATAATTAAAAAAAAAAGGTCAGAGGTCATTGGATTGGGATTGGTTTTGTTATAGGTAGCTCTGAGCCGTTGTAAGTCAGAGACTAAGTGGACGACCGTCTGATGGGTGGAGGGGGCGAGGCTTCGTTCTCCTGAATGGCCCTAACCCCTACTAGTTATTGTAGAATCCGACGCTTTAGGAGACACCACCCCATCCACCAATACACCGCTTTTTCTGGTACACATATAGCCTCTGAATAAACTAAGATCATTTCTAAAGGTTACCTAAACCTAAGATTACAATTGCGTAAGAAAGACTTCGACACATTAAGGATGACACATTTATAGGGATTAAGCGTTAAGTATGACACATTTATAGGGATTAAACATTACGTATGGCACATTTATAGGGATTAAGCATCAAGTATTACAATTTACAGGGATCAAACATTAAGTATTACAGATTTATAGGGATTATACAGTTTTATAAAGCATTAGTTATGAGATGACGTAATATTGACAGTGACGGTTGATTTGAGCCACAAATACACAAGAACGGCTTTGCATTACAGAGAAAAAGAGACGGGAGTCGGGCAGGTGAGGGGGGGAGGCGACAGAGACAATAATAATCTATTCATTATGAACAAGCACAATAATTTTCTGTCACAGGAAATTCTACTTGTACTGGAATCCTTGAAACACACAGCCCATGTAAACCTTGTGGTCAGTTTGAATCTAAAACAGTAACGGCCAAAATCATACCAACATTTGTTAAGACCTGTGCACAAATGTATCCTGACTAGACTAATGGATCTAAGAAGTAGAAAAAACTCCATCAAAAACTGCTTCGAATTTTTTTTTTTTTAAAAGTATTCCAAATATTTCACACTCTTAAGAACGCGTTTACCTATTATATATCCAATATCTGAATTAAGTGGTCACAACACAACACCATCAATAGAGAGCGCACTGCACACACACGCACGCACAGAAGAAATTTTTTTTTTTGTGTGTGTTAATAACTTGACACCTAGAACTTCTGTAATATTTACTGTACCTTTCTTTTATATATATACAAAAAAAAAAGGAAAGAGAGAGAGAGAAGTTCTCCCCCTTGTTATAAGAATGTACAACTTCCCAATTCAGTCGAGTTGAAGAGAGAGACGGGGGGGAAACAATTTTTTTGTCAGCGTCGCGCGGTTGTGTGTTTTTTTCTTCTTCTGCTTTTTTGCCCTCTCTGCCTTCACTGTGCAAGGTAAAAGTCCCAACATGCACAAGACAGACGGCGCGGGCCGAGCCCGGTGACTGACTGGTGGGGAATCAAACTGATTCCTCCTCGCCGCCAACTCCGCACTTTTTTTTTAATGAATCGCAATATTGCCACAGTGGCGCGCGTGTGCGTGTGTGCGTGTGTTAATACTGACCAGTGAACACGCACGCACAGACACCAGTACCGTTGGTTAGGTTTTAGGGGGAAGGGGATGGGGGATGGGGGGGGGCATAACGGGCCATTCCCTTGGTTGTTGTTGTTGTTTTTACTTTTGGTGACCCTAGGTAGACATTTAGAGATATTTGGCATGAAGGGTGGGGATATCTGGGGCATCCAAAGCACCGAATGTTATGGCAAAATATGTACTGTAATGTGTACTGTAATATGTACTGTAATGTGTACTGTAATATGTACTGTAATGTGTACTGTAATATGTACTGTAATGTGTACTGTAATATGTACTGTAATGTGTACTGTAATATGTACTGTAATGTGTACTGTAATATGTACTGTAATGTGTACTGTAATATGTACTGTAATGTGTACTGTAATGTGTACTGTAATGTGTACTGTAATATGTACTGTAATGTGTACTGTAATATGTACTGTAATGTGTACTGTAATATGTACTGTAATATGTACTGTAATATGTACTGTAATATGTACTGTAATATGTACTGTAATATGTACTGTAATATGTACTGTAATGTGTACTGTAATATGTACTGTAATGTGTACTGTAATGTGTACTGTAATATGTACTGTAATGTGTACTGTAATATGTACTGTAATGTGTACTGTAATATGTACTGTAATATGTACTGTAATGTGTACTGTAATATGTACTGTAATATGTACTGTAATATGTACTGTAATGTGTACTGTAATGTGTACTGTAATATGTACTCTGTAATATGTACTGTAATGTGTACTGTAATATGTACTGTAATATGTACTGTAATATGTACTGTAATGTGTACTGTAATGTGTACTGTAATATGTACTGTAATATGTACTGTAATGTGTACTGTAATATGTACTGTAATATGTACTGTAATATGTACTGTATTGTGTACTGTAATATGTACTGTAATATGTACTGTAATATGTACTGTAATGTGTACTGTAATATGTACTGTAATATGTACTGTAATATGTACTGTAATGTGTACTGTAATGTGTACTGTAATATGTACTGTAATATGTACTGTAATATGTACTGTAATATGTACTGTAATGTGTACTGTAATGTGTACTGTAATATGTACTGTAATATGTACTGTAATGTGTACTGTAATATGTACTGTAATATGTACTGTAATATGTACTGTAATGTGTACTGTAATATGTACTGTAATATGTATTGTAATGTGTACTGTAATATGTACTGTAATGTGTACTGTAATATGTACTGTAATATGTACTGTAAATATGTACTGTAATGTACTGTAATATGTACTGTAATGTGTACTGTAATATGTACTGTAATATGTACTGTAATATGTACTGTAAAATGTACTGTAATATGTACTGTAATATGTACTTTTTGGGCAGATTGTGTATGTGTGGTTGGCAGGGGCAAGGGCTATCCTATCTATAAAAAAAAGCATCTGGGGCCCGAGCCAGAGAGTGTGACCCTATTCAAATGGCGGGGGCCCTGAAAGAATAAAATGTGAATTGGAAAATGAGTTGTATGATATGGTGGTGGTGTGGGGGGGGGGAAGCTACGTTGTTGTCTGGATTACCTATATATAAGAAGGGCCATGCAATACATTGCATACACATACATACACATACGTACACACACATACACATACATACACATACATCACTGTATGTCTTTTACGATCATATGGTAGAAATACCATCACTGTATGTCTTTTACAATCATATGGTAGAAATACCATCACTGTATGTCTTTTACGATCATATGGTTGAAATACCATCACTGTACGTCTTTTACAATCATATGGTGGAAATACCATCACTGTATGTCTTTTACGATCATATGGTAGAAATACCATCACTGTATGTCTTTTACAATCATATGGTAGAAATACCATCACTGTATGTCTTTACGATCATATGGTTGAAATACCATCACTGTACGTCTTTTTAAGAATCATATGGTGGAAATACCATCACTGTAGGTCTTTTTAGGATCATATGGTGGAAATACCATCACTGTATGTCTTTTACGATCATATGGTAGAAATACCATCACTGTATGTCTTTTACAATCATATGGTGGAAATACCATCACTGTATGTCTTTTACAATCGTATGGTGGAAGGAAGAAGCAAGTCTTGATTTCAGTTGACCCAGCCAAATATCACGGAGCATTTGGGCGGAGGGTTTGGGAGCCAACAGATATGTGTGAGGGGTTTTTTTTGGGGGGGACACGCAGTGCGACTCAAGTGGGACGCGGGTCTAGTGATGAAGGGGTTTGGTAAGGTGGGTTGGTGGTGGTGGTGGTGGTGGTGGTGTGTGTGTGGTGGGGGTGTGACCCGGCACATAGGGACACGCTATCGGGCGGAGGGCACGGCCATATATTAACTAAAAAAAAATTCAGTAGTTCAGCAAAAAAAAAAAAAATTTGTTTACACTACACATAGCTTTGTTTACACTACACATAGCTTTGTTTACACTACACATAGCTTTGTTGACACTACACATAGCTTTGTTTACACTACACATAGCTTTGTTTACACTACACATAGCTTTGTTTACACTACACATAGCTTTGTTTACACTACACATAGCTTTGTTTACAACAATAAATTAATTACATCAGATTTATTGGCTACACAATTTCTGTAGAAAATATATGAATTACACTAAATATTTCAATTACATTAAATGTATTCATTACACTAAATGTATTCATTACACTAAATGTATTCATTGCACTATATTTTCATGTATTCTTGTGATAATGCTTTTCCCCTAGAAAAACAAAAATACGCCAATGGAATTTATTTGGTTTTTTAGATTTTTTATGACTTTGACACATTGAAAATTTTTCTTTACTTAATAAAAATAAATTGAAACTCGTGGTGTGTGTGTTAAATCATTTATTTTAATTCGGTACATCTACCTCGGGTAGTTTACGAGCTACAGTTTGTGTTGTCCAGTTTCCGCAGAAACTTTTTTAACAAATTTAAACTCACAAATCTTATTCTTAACTAGTGGCGGGAAAAGCGAGGGAATCAAAAAAAATTGTATTCACAGAAAATATTCTTTTCTTGAAAGCTGTCGATAGTAAAATAGTAACTGAAGAAATGTAATAAAAAAAAAATGATGTGAAAACATATTTGTAAAAAAAAAAGTTATCGAGCCTGCCAGGATTCGAACCTGGAATCTTCTGATCCGTAGTCAGACGCGTTATCCGTTGCGCCACAGGCCCGCTTGAGATAAACTGTTGATTTTACTAGAATGATGTAATTGGATTTGGATTTCACTACTATCTAAGCTTTGAGTAAACAAAAATAAAATGTATATGGAGAATTGTTACTTATTCTGGTCTATTTGTTATACACTGTAACATCAGATAAGTAAACCAACTACCCCCTCCCCCCGATCCACAGCCTAAAGGTCCCCCCACCCCCCCTCCCCCCACAGCGCAAAATCTGATGCTACACGCGACCCTAATCACTGGAATTCTCTTTCTAAGCCCCCCCCCCCAACCTCCTCCCATGGTGTTAGTAATACTTATTATTTCTATTTTATTTTATTTTTAAAAAAATTTCTCTCCACATGAGGCAGAAAAAAAGTTATTAGCTCGTGTAATTAATAGGTCATCGGTGCATTAAGTCATGTACTACTGGATCGTTAAGTCATGTAACTGTCACGTCATTAACGGATCAAGTCATGTAATTATAACGTCATTAACGGATTAAGTCATGTAATTATAACGTCACTAACGGATTAAGTCATGTAATTGTTAGGGCATTAACGGATCAAGTCATGTAATTATTAGGTCATAAACGGATTAAGTCATGTAACTGTCACGTCATTAACGGATCAAGCCATGTAATTATTAGGTCATTAACGGATCAAGTCATGTAACTGTTACGTCATTAACGGATCAAGTCATGTAATTATTAGGTCATTAACGGATTAAGTCATGTTATTATTTGGGCACACATTTATTAAGCCAGCGTTACCAAAATTGTGGGTCGCCATTAGAATCCTTGGCGAAGGGAAGGGATTAGACCAGACATGGGACTACTGCGGCCCGTGGGCCAACTGCGGCCCGCCAGTGGGTTTGATCGGACATGCACTTTGCTCCTCTCTACTATTCAAATTAATGACGTCAACATATTTCAAACAACTTCTTATAAGATCAGCTTTTGGTCTTCTTACCAGTGTGTCAAATCTTAAGTACCCAGTGTAGCCCACGGCTCAAAAAGTGTGCCCACCCCTGGATTTTATAATCGGATAAAACCATTCAAGACGGATTTGCTGCGATTTGCTGCAAACGAAGTTGAACACGTAAAACCTAAAAAAGGGAATTACCACAAGAAACACGTTCATGTACATGTACGTAGAGGAAAACAAACGGAATTGTGGGTTGGAGAGTACCTCGCATCATCACAATGACGTCGTAAGCGGACTGATATTTTATGTCACGGAAGAAGAAACCGTTAGGTTAAGGAAGAGATGAGCCTAGTGCGGCGCAAGAACACCTGTGGGAAGATGCTGGACGGGGTGGGGGGGGGGAGGAGGAGGTTTTGGTGTGTGTGTGGGGGGGAGTGGGGTAAGGGGTTCTGGTGAGTTCACCATCTGCTCGGGTGTCTGGTTGAACCATCAGGTTGAGCCACCAGACCATCCAGACCTTAACTCCAGATTCTTTCTGTCTTCCCTCCCCCCACACACCCCTTTCACACACCCCCCCCCCCACCACAGGTGAACTATATCGACAGCTTTCATCTCCACAACTCACCCCTTGCAATGAGAATATTATTGGATGTCAATTTCAGCCATCAACTCTCTCGCCATCTGTACCGTCTTTCAAAATAAATATAAGTTCAAGATTTAAAAACATTTTTTTTTCTTTTTAAAAAAGTATACATCAACATGACTGAACACAAAATAAATGAACATATAAAATGTTAAATGCTGTAAGGAACTCATTAAAGCTCAGGCGTTGGTTTAATAAAACACCGCGTTTAATAACTTATTTACAATCAACAACTACAATGGCCGCTATCACTATTCTACACTTCCGGCTTCATCTTCACAGCTCTGCTGCTCTTACGTCACAAGGTCACTTGCTTTCAATATGTAAATTTATAAGGTGCGCTGGGTGTACGGGAATTCCCTATGTATCGAGGGCAGTGAGACAGTTATATAACAATAAATTACATAAACTTAAAATTTAATAATAATAAATAAAAAATATATATACAAAATTAAATAATTCTACAGGTGCATTTTAGCTGAATCACTTCGCGCAGACAAACATGATGTAATTTCATTTCCATAAATCGCGGATTGGAGATTAAATCTTTTTCATCTTAAATTGATTTTTCAGGTGCCCATGGTGTACAGGTGCACTGGCTTAACTATACGCTAACGTTTGATGTAACTTAAAATGATAGACGAGTGTTCAAATATTTGATTTTGGAACGTGTAATCGTTTAATCATTGGGTGAGATCGAATCCGTTTTTTTTAATGATGGGCCAACGATTGCCCAGGGACCCCCACCTCCGAAATGGGCTCCACCCATTATAAATTCATATTAAATACGATGCTATAAGGGTTCCCCGGTATGTACTTTTGTTTAAGGCCCTTCTGTATCTTTAAGTCTGTGTCTAGGTCCCCTCTGTACCTTTAAGTCTGTCTAGGGCCCCCCTATCATCATTGCGGGCCTTTTAATAAACAATGAGTAGTGAAAAAATTTACGTGGTCGGGGCGGCCGGGCCCCCTTACAGATGCGGGCCCCCTGGCAATGACCCCCTGACCCCCACCCCCTCTAGGCGTGCCTGGGAATGTGGGGGGGGGGGTGATTACTTCCTGGAGATCTCATCCTTTGGAATTTTTGGTCCTAACCGATTGGAGATTAATCTTAGGAGGATTTTTCGTCCCACAGGTTTTGGTGAGGGTGGGTGTGGGGGTGGGGTGGGGGTGAGAGAGAGAGATATAGAGGAGGAGGAGGAAGGCGATGACGATAGGCCAGCTGTAAGAGATGAGGTCATGAGTCAAAGGTCAGTTTATAGGGTTAAAGGGCGCTGACAAGTGCCGGGTTCGATGTAGATCAAATTCTGTTGTTTTTTTTTTATGTCTTGCAGTCTCCCTCCCTCTCCCCACCCCCCATGAACACAGAATCACTTCCCCGGGCTTACTCCCAATGCTGGCTCTTAAGTCTGGACTGGGACCTGGTGGGAGATTGTTGGTGTCACGTGACGGCTCTCTGAGGAAATGTCGACGGTGCTTTGGGTTGTTAGTTTTTTTTAAAAAAAGGATTTCTGGGTCAAACTACTTTTGGAGAGTTAAGTCACTGCGGTGGGGGTGGGGGGATGAAACGTGTGTGTGTGTGTGTGTGTGTGTGTGTGTGTGTGTGTGTGAGTACAAATGTCTGATCGTTGTTTTTTTTTTTTTGTTATTGTTTATTTTTACCAGCTCAGTAGATCATCGGGTCAATTGGTCGATACCTCCAGAGAACAATGCGCCCTTAGCAACGTTATCCGTAAACAGATGTAGAGAACGGAACTATGGGAATGAAACAAGATGGCGTCTGACATGGCCACCTGGAAGTTGGGATAGATTGCCACGGGGGGGGGGGGGGGGGGAAGGAGTGTAACCTTTCATTGTGTACATCTGACATATTGTTACGTTGTATACATCTGACATATTGTTACGTTATGTATATCTTACATTTTGTTACTAATATTAGATTATTCTATTTTTTTCATTATTATTGTATTTTATATTCTGAAGTCCTACAGAGATTTGAAAAACGAATCGAATAGCATATTTTTTGGAATTGATTACATTTCATTTTTCAATACGATTGGTTCATGAGATAACTATAAACCCAAAAACAAAACTTTCGATCCAAGAGTTATTGATTTTTACACTTTTATCAATATTGTGTTGTGATCAATGAGTTTCGGCAACTGCGGCCCGTTGGACAGTTCAATCTGACCCTATCGTTTAATCTTATATTCATTTAATTTATATCATTTCATGCACACATTTCTCCATCTTCTTTTGATCTGAAGCTTCTATGAATTTAAGAACCAGGCGTGACCCGGGATTCAAAAAGTTCGCCCAGCCAAGACCTCATTTTTTTAAATTTTCGATTATTTGTCCCCAATAAAAAAAAACAACTGATTCCAGCATCGTTCGATTATTACAGAATCGATTATTGTCTATGTAATCGTGCCCCCTATGGCATGTGCTCATTTATGGATAGTCGCAGGAGTCGATTCCATTTATGACGTGTTCACTGCAGATTCGACTCCAGGTCCGAATGAACAGGTTCAAAAACTGGACAGCGAGCGACCGATTAGCTTTTTTTGCTTTTATTTTGGTTGCTTCACTGTTTTGTTTTCATTCTATACTATCAGCTACAGCCCGCGGCCCGGGGAGTGTGGTGTGGGGGTGGAGGTTAGACCAATAGATAAACACGGCTAATAGATCCGTCGTTGTGAGTCCGGCTCAACGTGTGTCCGGTTGTCCGAGCGGGCGGGGGAAGGGTGTGAGGAGGAGGGTGTGGGAGAGATAAGCCGGCATTTACTTCTCTCACGTTTGACCTACTCAGAACTTCCGGTGGTGAAAGGACTGGCCGAGAGATTGGGGGAGGGGGGAGGAATCTGTGGGAGTGAGTGAGTGGAGTGGCTGAAGCTGACGACATTTTATTTTCTTATGAGGGGGGTATTAATTGACCGCTGTCCATCTGTTAACGGGGATGGTCAATTTGAATTCATAGCGATGTTGACTGTTTACTAATCGTGTTGTGTCGAAGAATGATAAATCATGATAATAATAAAAAGCACTGGAGTATGACCAGAGTCCTTATAAAGTCCGGAAGTGCAGTGTTCCAGGAGTTACCACGGAGTCATGGCGTCTTCGAGATTCAGTAAACACTATAATGCGCGAGTGTTGGTTCCCGCGCGCGCGTGTTTGTGTATGTGTGTGTGTTGAGAAATCAGTCAAAGTATGTCATAAATTTAAATCAAAACTAATGACAACACCAGTCTGAATACTAATAGATTAGGTTCAAGAACGGTTTATATATCTAATAAAATAATAGCGATTTTGGTTTCTGCGTTAAATCGAAAGTAAAGAATGAATACAACAGTATCCCAGTTTAAAATATAATCATGAAAAAATCGGATCTTCCCGAAACCAAAAAAAAACCTTCTACCGATCAGCCAAAGGGGATATAACTCTATGTAAAGGTTTTGCAGCGTAAAGCTAGTATATATATTTAATTTTACATTTTCCAAAAAAAATAATAATAATTGCTTCTGATGTATGAAAGAGGTGGGTTAGGTGGAAGAGGACTTGATGAGTAGGAAATGTGGGTTTTTTTTAGTTTCATGATGAGTAACAGCAACTGGGGATAAGTGGGTTGGACAGACTGTGGTGTGTGTGTGTGTGCAGTGGCTCCGAGAGCCAACGCGGGCCCCAGGGCAGGACATCATTGCGGGCCCCTTAATAAAAAATGAGTCGCGAAAAAATTGACATGGTCGGGGCGGCCGCCCCCCCCCTTTATGCCCCCTTACAGATGCGGGCTCCACCAGGCAATGACCCCCCTCCCCCCACCTCTCGGCGGCGCTGTGTGTGTGTGTGTGTAGCAGGGAATCGTCGGATTGAGAGAACGTAAATGCTGATACAAAGAACGAGGTGGAGAAAAAGAAAAGAAACATGGGACAGTACGGGGGAGGGGGGGATTGGTGGGGATCACAGCGTCGGATCAAACATGTGGGCCTTCCCTGAGAAAACGATTAAAAGAAACTGGTGTTTTTTTTTAGAGGTGTGTGTGTGTGTGGGGGGGGGTATTTCTTTCAACCGGCGCCAAAACCCTCCCCCCCCCGCCCCTCCCCATCATTTCATCTATCGTCCGGGCACAGTTCATTAGTTGGACAACATGCGCGCGCGCACACACACCCACTAACGCACATACATGCGTAACTTACAAATTGGTCTTAAATAAACCCCTGGACTATTTTTTTTTCAAACGGCTTCGAACCCTATGGGCTCACCCTTTCCTTCCCCTTCCCCCGCCCCCCCCAACCCCTTCCCCGGGTTACTGTCTCAGAACAGGAGTATGTGGATTTAGTTCAAGGCTTTCCGTTTGAGAGTAAAGACTGGAATGAGAGGAAGAAAATTACCTGGGGGATTCGAGAGTTAAAACGGTATCTAAATTTAGCAACGGACATGGGATAGGTCTAATAAGCGCAATGACGTCATTGGAAAAAAAGCTTCTTTTCATTTTTTGTTTTTTAATTGACATCAGCTGAAATAGCGTAGAGAAATCTATGTCTTGAAGAATTCTGTTTTAGGCCTATACTCTAAGCTGTTTTAATTACCTCTGGGGTTGGGCGAAATGTGTCTATTCACTTATTCTTGGACGGAATATCCAGGTGTCTAGTGCAGAGGTGGTGCAAACTTTTCTTTAACAACATGTCCAGTTGGGCCCATCAATTTTACATAATGGGCGTACAAGGCAGTGCCGAACCTAGGGATCTGGGGGCCACGGAGGGCTTGACCTCTTTGGGGGCCACTGCATTTTGACATTCGACATCATGACATGAGATATTGTACTTAATATTTAATGTAAAAAATGTTTTGGGGGCCCCTCTCAAGCTGTGGCCCGAGAGACTTACGAATTTGGACCCCGCCCTCCCTAGTTACGCCTCTGGGACCAAGGGCAGACGAATACACAACAAAGGTCCAGAGTTGGAACAATTTCCAAAATGACCGGAATTTAATAAACATAAATATATTTAAATTTCCCACTAATTTATTAACCATGTTGTAGCTAATGTATGGTGGTTGGTAGGAGACAGAGTTGTTGTATGGGGGGGAGAGTTGTTGTTGTTGTGTGTGTGTGTGTGTGGTGGGGGGGGGAAAGATAGTAAAGTCTCTTGGTGTAGTGTACCGAAGCAGGTGAAGTGTCCAATACCATGATACCCCTGACTATAAGATCGACACGAGTTCTTGACCCACTTTACGAGTAGCAAATGACCAACTCAAAAAAAAAAACACAACTAGCACATCACTGTATCTGAACAGATGTATCCGTACGACAAGCCAGTGGTCGGAAACCCTAGCCTCCACAACCCCCTCACCACCACCGAACCCTATCGGGGGGGGGGGGTCCGTGAGAACATTGTGAAGGCCCGCAGAAATATTTGGTAAAATCTTATTAAAGCAACGCATATGTTTTATTTAAAAAAAAAAATCATAAATTAACAAAAATGCTTTTCGAAATAACAATGTAGCACCCACCTCACGACGGGGCTGCAGGTGAATCAAAGCGAGGCTGACGGTGATTCTCATAGTTGTTTATGAAATGAACACCGTTTGATGAAATTAACCAGCGAGAGCCTCTGAGATGCAAGCAGGCAGGCTCGTGTTGGTATTGCACCAATCGACTGCAGGTATTATGCGGATTGAGCTGGCGAATAGGAGGAAATCATTTTGGTTTGTTTTATCGCAAGGCCTTCAATAAGCCACAACCTGATATATGACCAGTTGACCACGCATATTTGAAACATTTTTATTTATTTATTTATTTTTTTAAATATTTATTTGTGACGGGTCTTGTTTGGCCACTTGTGCCGCCCCCCCTATCCAGGCCCACCGACAGAAATTTCGGGCCCCTGGGCAGGGCTGTCACGGGCCCCCCGGGCTGATAATAATATTTTTGAAAATTGATTGGCCGGCTCAGTCCGGGCCCCTAAAACTCGCCCTAAAACTCGCCGGGCCCCTAAAACTCGCCGGGCCCCTAAAACTCGCCGGGCCCCTAAAACTCGCCGGGCCCCTGGGCATGTGCCCCCGCCCCTGCCGCCCCTCTCGGCTGCACCGCCCCTATCACAAATAAATCAACAAAAAAAAACAACAACAACAAATACCAAAGTATAAAAGACTAGACCAGGGGTGAGCAAACTTTTTGAATCGCGGGCCAGAGGCGTACCTAGGGTGGGGGTAGGGGGGTTCAAATTCGAAAGTCCCCCCGGGGCCCCCCAAATTTTTTTTTACATTAAGTATTAAGTACATTATCTCATGTCATGGTGTCGAATGTCAAAATGTAGGGGCTCCCAAAATGGTCAAGCCCCCCCCCCGGGCATCCAAATCCCTAAGTTCGGCACTGTCGCGGGCCACACCGGGTTCGTAAATTTGACCAACGGGGCGGGTCAAGAGAAGACAGATGGGGTCTAGACATGAGATAATTTAAAAAAAAATGATTAATGTCAAGACATAGATGGGCCAGTGTCGCGTACCGGAATAAACAGTCATACGGGCCGGATTTGTATCGCGGGTCGTTGTTCCCCCCCTCCCCCCGCCCCCTGGGCTGGGCTAAACCGTTATCATTGGCCTAAATGGGTACCACAGGTCTGTGTTTGGAACCTGGAGCTAAAAGGTCAAACCTTCATTTCACGTGCCGCACCAGGACGATACCTGGACTGTACAAACTTTCAGAAACACCTGGTTTCTTTTATATCTCCCCTCCCCCCCGCTTGTACCCAGTGGCCATCGTAACGTGGCGTAGGCTTCTGACCAGCTGACCGGTAGATAAACGAAACACACGAGCTGATGTGGTCAGTAGGTGATAACCAGCAGGTGATCGCAACGCTAAAAAAAAAAAACCGGGAAATGAAAACATGAGATCCGGGTGTGACGGTGGCTCTCCAAGTGCGGCCCGCGACCTCTCATGTCTGATTTGATGTGGGTCGCAGAGACTTAGACAAATACTTTTATTTCTTTTTTTGTTTTTGTTTCTTTCCTTATGTCTGTGCTGAACCTAAGGATATAGGGGTCCGATGGAAGGGGGCGTGGCTAGGCCTCTTTGGGGGGGGCCCTGCACTTTGATTATCGACACCATGAATGAGATAATGTACTTTATATTTAATGTAAAAAAAACATTTTGGGGGCCCCCCTCAAGCTGGGACCTGGGGGGGGGAGACTTTCGAATTTGGACCCCCCCCACACACACCCTAGGTAGGCCTACTCCTCTGTCTTATGAGTTGAAAAAAGTCATACAAGTTTGAGAGCTGCTGTCGATGCTGGGTGAACCATTTTATATTTTTTTTATGTTGCTCTGTGAATCATGCTGAGACAGACCGGGCGTGGACAGGTAGTAACTCTGTTGAGATACAATAGACTCACGGATAGACAGAAAGAGAAAGACACTGACGGAAACATGGACAGTTTGACTAATGGATAGACTGACAGAGAGATAGATAGATAGATAGATAGATAGATAGATAGATAGATAGATAGATAGATAGATAGATAGATAGATATATAGATAGACAGATAGATAGATAGATAGATAGATAGATAGATAGATAGATAGATAGATAGATAGATAGATAGATAGATAGATAGATAGATAGATAGATAGATAGATAGATAGATAGATAGATAGATAGATAGATACGTACATACAGATAAAGACTGACAGACAGATAAGTATAAACACGGACTGGACAATGAAAATAATTCTTTCGTCTTTGTTCACTGTGTTACTTTACCTACATACTATTTCATCTTTAATAATGCAATACAAATAGTTTGGGTTAGAGATGATCAAGTTCAAAGGTCAGCACCCTTTCCGCCAACTCCCCCTATATTTCCACTACATTTTTTTTTAAACACTAGACCCCCCTTCCGCCCCACCTCCCTTTCCGTCTATTTTAAACAAAATATAAGTCGACATTATTCTACAGAAACCACAGCCGGCTTGACCCCCCCCCCCCTACAAACTTAGTTTCATATTCCAAACTCGTCGTCTGTTTAGAATGATGATTTCAGTATCATGGTACCATTTGATTGGCTGTAAGCCGGCCATGTTTGTTCTCAGTTTCAAATGGTGTGGATCTACGGATTATTATTTTTTAAAAAAAAGGTAAAAAAAAGCTAGAGGGGAGCAGGAGGGAGGGTGGTGGTGTGGTGGCGATGCGGCGCTCCACGTGTGTCGCACCCCTATGTTATAGAGACGTGGTCAAACAATGGACTGTTCCGACGCGGGGAAAGATAACTCCAAACAAACGAAGTTTTGTTGATGGTCTGTTGGAGTCATTTTAATATGACAGAAACCGAATACGTAATTTTTTTTCCAATTAATATTTTTCCTAATTTGTTTTTGTTAATTGAAAAATTTGCAAATTAATCTTTGTGTTGGTTTCTCTTCTTTTTAAAACTATTTCAAATGATATAAATATGTTAATGGAAACCATTTGATTGTAACCAATCCGTTTATTTATCTTTGATTCCAATTGTAAAATTTAAATTGTCCAATGCAATTTTAGTATACATATATTCAACCCTGATACCTAATCGCGGGTTGACTTGGTGCTGTGTTTTGATTGTGTGACTGACCTGTAATCCGTGGGTCACGGGTTCGATTCCTTGCGTGTCCACTAGCCATCTACCCGTGTCTTTCATGGCCGTCGTCGGACTCACGGTGAGGATGACAGCCGTTTTGGTAGCGGGGCCGCATCCCTCATGCTGTGGGTTACAGACTCGACTCCCGGGCACGTCCAACCATACCTACATCTCCCGTGGCGCCTCCACGGCCATTGCACTCTCGGCTAAGTATTGAAAGAATGGCATGACGGGAAAAAAAAACAACGTCCGGTTACAGATCTGAGGGATAAACATCTCATGTCTACAAGTATGATCTTCCTCACAAGTTCAATGCCGGCTCTATTGTCGCTGACGCATTGTGGCTAACTTGGCAAAGGCACCCTTTTAAGGGTCACAAATAAAAAAAGAAAAACGAACAAGGGAAATAACTTGACGGCGCTCTGCGGTTCGAGGTGTCCCCCCTTATTAAAGTTGTCTATTGACAGGGCAGTTTTCAGGGTTTTTTGGAGGCCCCCCCCCATAGCAGAGACTAAAGATATAAGAGGGGCCAAAAGTAAAGGTACTTGATACCCATGACATCCCTCCCTGTCTCTACCTCTGCCCCATTTCCTCTGTCTCTCCCACTCTCTGTCTATCTCTCCCTCATCCCCCTCTTTCTCTCTCTACCCCTTTCTCTCGCCCCCCCTCCCTCTCTCTCTCTCTCTCTCTCTCTCTCTCTCAGACACACACAGTCTTAGAATAATGGGAAGCCTATAATGGTAAGTCTGTCTTTCTCACTATCTCTTTATCTCTCTCTCTCAAGGCCCCCATGACGAGTTATGAAAGTTGACCCCTCCACCCCCACCCCACCCCGCCAACCCACCCCACCTACACTTTCCGTTCCGAGGTGGCACAGTTCACCTCACACACACACACACACACACACACACCAACATACATATGGTCACGCACACACACCAACATACACATGGTCACTCACACACACCAACATACACATAGTCCCTCACACACACCAACATACATATGGTCACACACACACACCAACATACACATAGTCCCTCACACACACCAACATACATATGGTCACACACACACCAACATACATATGGTCACACACACACCAACATACATATGGTCACTCACACACACCAACATACATATGGTCACTCACACACACCAACATACATATGGTCACTCACACACACCAACATACATATGGTCACTCATTTATTATTTTACCTCTACTGTCCTCTACAGTCTACACCTTCCCCACCACCCCCCCCCCACTTCTTCTTGGTCTCCCCCCCCTGCCTTTAAGTGATAAAAAATAAAAGACACTTCTAGCATCAACAGTCACACATCTGGTACAAATCACAAGATCATCTTCTGTCCCTACTCCCCCCCACCCCCACCCCCGGGCTATAGAAGAGACCACTCTGGCTTAATCCCAACGCTGGGTTTATCCACCACCTCTCCCCCCTCCCCCCCCCTCCATTGACTTCTTCAAGTTAGAGGATGGTGGACAAATATTTGACCTTGTGACCTGGACAACAACTCAGATTGAATGGGACTAAAGATTGGTCAAACAGTTGTTCCTACTACTGGACACTACAATAGGAAGTTCAAAGTGTGTTGACCATGATGCCTCCCCATCTAAATGACCGTATTATCCTATCGCAGGGGTTCTGAGACCTGCTCTCCTCGTGACCCTCTTTGACCAATAGTTTTGGTTGTAACGCCCACCCATCTGCAATAATAAACAACCTTTAATGAAACAATGAGAAAATAACAGCGTCATGAAATGGATTGCAATTTCTGTCCTGTAACATATAGTTTTGAAACGTATACTCTTGTAGCATATAATTTTGAAACTATAGCCTTGTAGCATATAATTCTGAAGCATATAGTCTCGTAGCGTATAATTGTGAGACGTATAATCTTGTAGCATATAATTTTGAAACGTATTGTCTTGTAGCCTATAGTTTTGAAACGTATAGCTTCGTAGCATATAGTTTTGAAACGTATAGTCTTGTACCATATAGTTATGAAACGTATAGCTTCGTAGCATATAGTTTTGAAACGTATATTCTTGTACCATACAGTTTTGAAACGTATAGTCTTGTAGCATATAGTTTTGGAACGTATAGTCTTGTAACATAACGAGAAAATAGACTTGTAATGATACCTACACAGATGCTCGATGTATTGATTATGAATTTCGTTGTGGCGTGGCCCACGTGAAATTCCTCTGCGACAAACCAGTGATTCGCGCGACTTACAATTTTCGAACTACTTTTATATTGTTATATGAAATATTGTAGTGCGATCTGGAATATGGAGTGAATCTGTGTGCGTGTGTTTGTGTGTGTGTGTGTGTGTGTGTGTGAAGCGGAACTGCCATAGCCGTTATAAGGTCAAAGTCAATCTAAGTGACCTGTTAGCTTCACACTCACACAAACACACATACACACACACTTACACACACACACACACATACACACACAACCAGCTCACCATCAAACGGACATACGGGGAGTTCAAATCCTTAAAAGACCAAATACTTTATAGAGTCTTATAACAATAAGTTAATTATTAAGTATTTTTGTTTTTGCGAATAAAAGGGATATTAATCATGTTTACGAATATGACGATCATTGTTGACTTATATGGAGACAAAAGGTTCCCGAGGAACTATTGTAAATAGGGGAACGTAAAATAAACGTGTCGTAAAGCGAATCTTACAAACAAGAAAAATTTCATACGCATGCGGCGATCTAGTTCCGTGCTCAACATTCCTACCCTGGGGGGGGGGGGGGGAATAGATTAAAAAGTTGTATTTCAAAATAAAACACACATACATACATACACATACATACACACACTTACACACATACACTTATACACAAACAAACACACACACACTTATATATGGGTAAACATTTAGAGTTTTTCAATACAAGATGCTGTTTACATTCCTTACAAGTATACAAGTGAATGGTTGGAAAGTGGAGGGGGGTAGGGGAGTGAGTGTCTTTGAAGTCCGCCACCCACCCCTCCAACCCCCACAATGGATGAAAGTCACCGACAACATACCACCGCACACGCCCCAAACGGCACCCTTTCCCACTTGTCACAGTTTGGCCACCCCAGCGACAGAAGTAGTAAAAAAAAAAAGTTACGTTTGTGGGTTAGTACACTTACTTATATGCTGAGTGAAAGAGAGAAAAAGGATTAACAGGAAAACAGAGAGAGATAGAGAGAGAGTAAGAGAGAGGAGAGAGAGAGGGGGAGGCAGGGAGGGAGCTCTAGGAGGGCGGAAAGGGATGGAGATTAGTATGATGTAGACAGCCCGATCTATGCGGGTCCCCCCCCCCCGCCCGGGGAGAATCCGATAGGTAAATATGACGTGCCTGAATGTCTACAAGTCAAAGTCAACCACCAAGTTAGACTCACCTCCTTTGCCTGTTAATCCGTAGGCAAATGCCCCCCCCACTTCCCGCCCGGGGGGTGGGGGGGAGGGGGAGAGGAGGGGCGGTAGGTGTCGTTAGTGTCGTCACACAACAGAAAGTGACAGTCTCGGTCGCAAGAGGGGGTGGGGGGTGGGAAGTTACTTACAGGCTCTGTGACGGGTGGTCCAGCTGATGGTAAGGTATCGACAGGCTTGAGGTCGAATCCAGGATATTGATAGACAGGTAAAGGAAAATCTACCAACAGAAGGATTTGGGGGGGGGGGCGTGGGGGGGGGGGAGATCTTTCTATAATCATCACCACAGTTTTTTTTATTATTATTAGCGACATTGACTTTTAGCGACATTGACTTTTAGCGACACTGACTTTTAGCGACATTGACTTTTTGTGACATTGACTTTTTGTGACATTGACTTTTTAGCGACACTGACTTTTAGTGACATTGACTTTTAGTGACACTGACTTTTAGTGACACTGACTTTTAGTGACACTGACTTTTAGTGACACTGATTTTTAGTGACATTGACTTTTAGTGACATTGACTTTTAGTGACATTGACTTTTAGTGACATTGACTTTTAGTGACACTGACTTTTAGTGACATTGACTTTTAGTGACATTAACTTTAAGTGACATTGACTTTTAGTGACATTGACTTTTAGTGACATTGACTTTTAGTGACATTGACTTTTAGTGACATTGACTATTTCAAACAATTAAGTGCGCCCCCCCCCGTCACCCTATCACCTATTGCCATTGCG